>CM034150.1:190104200-190314567 GCA_019776745.2 Taxus chinensis | reverse complement strand
CCATACCTTTATTTCCTCTACAGAAAAACATCTGGGAGTGCAGGAAGGACCCATTTTTTCCAAATGGGTGATAAGGCCATAAATTTCCCAGAAATTGATCATTATTTTGTCTTAGGTGACCTTGTGAAAGGGGATTAAATGTAATCTAGGAAGTTATAGTTGCTTAAGATAGAATATAGGATATATCTCGTGTTCATTCTGAAAGTATTTTTAATCTATTTGTTGATAACTTTTTGTTATTATTGGAAGAAATATGAATGTCTATGTATGCAGCATAAAGAAGATATGATATTATTGATAACGTGGAAATTGAGATAGATGGTATATCCTAAATTCAAATTCTGATGTCATATTCACATTCCTCTTAAAAAAGTAACAAGTTCAAAAATGATCATTCAATCCACACGGATTGTAGTAGAGGGTAAGTTGTTTTTTTTTTTTTTTAAACAAAAAGTTCGCAGGGCTTACTTCGGGAACGACTACCATATGGTGACAGTTTTTTAGGAATTGTGACCAGATCAAAGAATCCAATGGAAAAATGAGAGAGATTTTGTCCTAGAAAAGTGGTGAACAAAAATTCATCAATTTGCTGACAACGTATGACCCAATATAAAGAGGATCTAACTTTAGAGTGAGTGTTAGTCTGAGGGAAAAGTGTATTAGAAAGCACTAAAGTTCCATAAATAGGAAATAGAAAAAATTTCAAATGGCAGTTATGAGAGAGGTTGTTCATAAGAAACAGTTTAACAAAAAGCAGTTCCATTCATATTGACCAAGTGTTACCAATGAAGAGAGGACTAACTTTTAGTGGCTACAGTACAAGGTAAAGTGTATAGATGCGCACTAAAAGTTCCTAAAACAGCAACAAAAACATAAAACCGCAAATTATGAAGATGAGGTTTTTGGTTCTGACACTGTGTTTAAACAGAAACCTTATTTCATAATCGTCAGCACCAAGTAGGTTTTACCAATGAATCGGTAATCCTAACTTTTAGTGAACGATTCAGGAAAATAAGGTTCTTAGACAAGCTCAAAAGTTCAACCGTCACAAACAAAAAGTCAAATGGCCACTATGAGCAAGCTAATCTGTGAGTCAAAATCCTATCTTTTGCGGGAACCATCCTTCCAATCATGAGAGGATTAAAGCCTTATGATTCTTTTACCCAACAGAGACGGTAGAAGATTAGGACGCAATGAGTTTCCTACAATAAGTGAGATCAGACTTTGAAGTCCCAATAGAGTATACTCTCTCCCTTATTTTGTTGAGCTGGAGCTTCCTAGTGTTAGGATTGTGGAAACACTAATAGATAATATTATTTTATTCTTAAACTACATGATTTGGTTGGATGCATGAATTGCGAAATGGAATCGGTCACCCACTCGCGATGAAGGTTTTTATCCCCAGAAAAAAAGATCTTCTTTCTCTCAATCTTATGTAGTTTAAAGATCTCAGAAGTATGACCTAAATCCACTTCCCAAGGAATCCAGTTGGCCACTCATCCAACCGGAATATGAATGTATTATGTTCTAGTTAGTCATTGGTACTTAATTCTTTCTGTGTATTGTTTACTCTTAGTATGTGAACAATCAATCTGTTATAAACCCTGCAGGTGTTTGTTTAATTTTTTATCTCCCATTCAAAAATTTTTTCATAAATTTATGCCGTGTGTTTTTCTGCAAGTGTAAGTGGATTTATTTATTGCAAGGTGTTACATCTAAAGTGTGATTTCCTTTATGAATGAGATGTTTTATTTATGCAAGTTGGTGTGTTAAAGAGTTGCTTCCAAGACTCTCCTCTTAAGGATATAGCCATTGGACACAGCCTAGATGACATATAATGATGATGATTGATGTAAACCTCATAGTTATCGTCCAGTCGCCAGGGACCCGGGTGTCTATTGGGAGCATGTCAAACGTTCCTAAAAGATATTCTAGTGACAGTAGAATACCTTTTAGCAAATTCTGTGCCTGTGCGGTACTGGTAAGTAGTTTCTTTAGACTTTATATTGCGGCAAGTAGGATTGAAAATTCATTTATTAGTTTAATTGGAAGTAGTAGATGGTTAAAATCATTATACCTACCCACCCACTTAACTCTGTTTTTGTAAGAAAAATGACTGTATGTTTGCTGTCCAGACGCGTACACTGGTTATGAACAACAGAATTAAAAAGTCGGGAAATGGTTAGCATATGCTAGCATTCGCGCGTTTGCTCAGTTGATTTGAACATATCATATGCACATTTTCCTTTGATATATCCACTGCAACACCTTTAACAGTGAAGGGTATCCAACTCTAACACACTCAGTGATCTTTTACAAGTCCCTTAGTTGAAAAAACTGTCTCATCAGTTTGTAATAATGAGAAGTGGATCAGTTGCTATGTTAACGCCATCCTATTAGAGGATTTCATAGAGCCAAAATCAAAACCACTCTTTATCAATCCACCCATTCAAATACAATTTTCATCTCATAATAAAATTCAATCCCTGACCTAGATCATTAGAAATTTATTTTTCAGTCTTTCAATTTTTCATTTTGTTATATGTTGTATAACATTAAGGAGACGACATTTATTGTGAATTCAAGGCAAGAATTTTTTTAGTCTCACATTTGAGGATTTAGATCTTAGGAATTTCTAGGTTTCTTGATACCAGCAGGCAGAGTTTGGAGTACCAACAATATCACCAAGGAGAATGTAGATTGGAACGGGACCCTCGACTACCTTGCTTTCTCAGCTGTTAACAACTCTCCATCTCTGAGAATACTAGTATGGGCTTTGCAGATTTGTATATGGTGATTCTAAAAATTACACAATTCAAGTTGGCTTTGAGACCTAGAAAAATCTACACAATTTTTGGAATCTTCTGGATCTTACCACAGCACGCAAAGGTGTGAATTAGAGATCTCAGTCCTTGTTCCGAAGGTTACACTAAGTTGATACTTTAAGAATATAGCTGATGATGGATCCAATTTTTCTAATTCCTTTCATGGCTATATTTTTCGCACAAAAAAATTCCCCCCAAGCTGTGATTGGAAACCCCGCTTGTGGCCCATCAAAGGCCACAAACAATCCAAACCTGTGCATTGGACAACTCGGCTTGTGGCCCACACGGAACAAAGAACCCACCCTTTGCTTAGGCAACACTCGTTGTCGCCAATTACAGACAACCAAATTTGGCTCTTCTCCAACAGCTCCTTACACTCTCCCTGGTGACTTCTCTTCTTGACATATTTGACATGGTAATAAAGAATGATAGGGACAACTCGAGGTATGATCCAAGTTATTTTTTCACTATTTTAGTTGTAAGATTTAATTTGTAAGTTCTATATTACAGCTAGATCCTTCTTAAAGATCTCCAAGGAAGGCAAGATAAATCAGTTATCGCACCTACTTATATGAAAAATATGTGCAAGCTTTTCCAATAAAAACTTTTAGAGTCTAATAGGGGAAACAAAGCCATGAATTAAACAACATGCATGAGGAACATGCTTAGCTTAATTCAGGAGAGAAGGGAAAACCAGAGGATGCATTTTGATTTTAGAATGAGACACAACAAAAGGAGTCCATCAAAAAACCTGTTGTACAAGAAAGGAACTCAAGGGCAGTCGAGAATCTCCACCACAATAAGTCTGTACAAGAAAAAAAAAATAAAAAACAATAGAAGGATTTCCACCCAAGAACCTATGGTACCAGAATGAAATCAAAAAGCAGAGGGAGAAGATATTCAAACAAATAACCTGCCTCCAAAGAAAGAAAAATCAAAAAAGTAGAGGAGATCCACCAGCAAGAACCTGTTGGACAAGAGAAAGAAAATAAAAAAAGTAGAAGGCGATCCACACAAACCTGACTATAAAGAAAGAAAATCAAAAATTAGTAGAAGGAGATTCCACACAAGAACCTACTGTACAGAAAGAATAAAAACCTTCATAACAAATCCCACACAGGAACCTACGGCCAAAAAGAAAGGAATATTAAAAAATAAGTTAGTAAAGGATCCCAAGATATTTGTGATTTCAGCCCAACCGATGTCCATATCAAAGCGGGCAGGACACATTGGTTGCATAGACTCTTTAGGCTCTCTACCATCCGCGCGTACTTTTGGGCCCCGAGTGCCTAACGAAAGTTCTTTCTTTTTTGTTTTGAGGTGGAACTAGGGCGAGGTTTTTGTGTCCTCCGCATACTTTTGTCCCAGACTTGTTCCAGACCCTCTGGAACAAATTCTACAGGACTCGCCCATAAATGGAACTGACTGAGCCAAACTGGAAGATCGCGTCGTTCGCGTGTACTTTGCCCAGGATGGTCCCTAGACTGTGCGAAAGCGAATACTTAGGCAATTTCTCCTCCTTCGCTGAAATCGCTTGTCGGGGCCCGGGTGTCCCGATTTGGTCCCAATTGTACCAAGTGCCGGCCGGGGACCTGTAGGCTGTTTGTCGGTTCTTAGATCGCACCCCGAAACCGAGGACGCGGGGCAGGACGAGTCCCAAATTATCCCAAGGGACCGCCTAGAATAAGGACTTAGCCGGATTTCATGATTTTTTTCTACCCCAAGGCTTGGTTTTGTAAATTTTCCACATTTCTCAAAACGTTGTTGGGATTCTATAAGGATGGGAGGCGTTAGAGAGGAAGCACCGAGAGGGACCCAAAAAAAACAGGCGTATTTTAGGGCCTTGTCAACTTCTTATTTCCTGGGACAAATTTACATTGATGCATGTATCCAACATTACCCTGGGAGGCCGTGTGAATTTTGGATAACAGTTGAGACTCAGCGGGGGTCATCTGCCGCTGCTGAATGATCAGTAGCCTGAAGCATCAAATGGGGATGGAGGTCATGTAGTACGTGCCTGTGAAAACTTATATGAACTTTGAAAACTTCCCTCAGAACGGTTGGAAGTACCACTGAATGGAGTCGTCCTCACCAAAATGCAACTGAAATGGATGTACGAGCTAAACCAGCAGCACCAAAAAACTATATATAGACTTGAAAAATCCTACATGCTCCAAATGGAAACATTGCGAGTGGGCACAAGCACTTCTTTAGTGAAAGCAAAACCTAAGCCTAATCTACTTGTAACTGGAGAAGAGACATAGGCAAGCTAACAAACCCTTTGACAATGTGTGGGGAAATAGCTGCCGTTTCTCAAAAGTGGAAGCCAGTAATTGATTGGAGCTGGTTCCTGGTGGTTAGGAGTGACGTGGAAAATCAACAAGAGCGGTCTTCCACCCAAATCATCAAGGGATTAGCTCAAGGTGAATTCAATCCCTCTTGTAGTCGCTGGGCATTGGATGTGAAGAGAAGGAGGTTGCTATATGTCTCTGCGTATTTAAGTAGGGGCTGACAAGCGTTGCTGGATCGTTTGGTACTGTGTAGCCAAATTCCTCATGTCCAGAAGACAGCAAAGCAATTTTTTATGTGTAAAAGCATGACTGGTTGTGACTGTGTTGGTTTGTGACTTCTCCTTGGCTCAATGTGAAGGCCAAAAAATACGATGGCAAAAGGTCCCTGATCGTTGGTTTGATTATTACCATAGTTAATAGCTTTGATTTTCAACTCCAGAGAATGGAGAAGTTAGGTTAGTTCTCTTGTAGACCATTTGAATGGGATGTTGGTGTGGAAGAAATAGAACTGGTGATTAGAAAAAGAATGGTTGGAATTCCTCATGTCCTTTTCTCTTCCTCCAATGAAGCATGAAAGATTAAAATCTTCCAATCTTGGTTCAAAGAGCTGCTATAAGATGTCGGCTTGACTTGTGCCACAAAATTGAATGTCTTCCTTCATTGACAGCGACTCAAGTGTTGGAATGTGGATGATGAAAGAGATAATGGTTGGCGGGAGGTGGATGGAGGAGGAAACTCAACCGGATCTCCTTCCAGTCAAAACAGTCCTCCAAATCTGACAGATAAATGCCCTCATGGATATTGTCCTGCTGCAAATGCCCAATTCCTAATGTGGTCTTCTTGTATCGGGTTTATGTAAACTTGACCACCATGGTTTTCGTTCCCCCCTCCAACATTGAATGGTGACAAATGGCATGATCAATCTAGTGCACCATTAGCCACATCAAAAATATGTTTCAAAGAAAAAGAAAAAAATATAGGTTTCAAAAACTAAAACTATAGTTAAGAGATTATGATGTTTAGATTTAACTTTTCCAAGACAAATTAGAAAAATTCATCCATAATCAAATGAATGTCAAATTAAAAAAATTGAAATTGCTATATTGATAGTCAAATAACATGAAATTAAAATCAATCATTGAATTATTAACATTCCACGGCTGTGTGGCTTTGATTGGCTATTTATTATAAGATGTGACCTCACTAAGCTGTTTTGTATCTCCTCGTATAGGCTATTAATACCTGAAACCCTTTTGTATTCTTGGAATTTCTGTGGATGGATCATCTTTGGCCTTGACACTAATTATGGGTTCTCTGCTAATTGACCTTTACATTTTTCTGATCTGAATATTCTTCGATGTACACTTGACGGGTCTTCCCCTCAAATTCCTCTTTTCGGCGACTTGTTAATGAGACATTTATTGGCTTCGTGCGCCTTTGAAGTTCTTTTCTTAACTCCACTTATGTCTTCTTTGTAAACCCATGAGTTTGGTTATTATCGTACTTATTGTTAAACTCGAATCCCTCCTGTGTTATGATAATCTTACGTGTTTGTACATATATTATATTGGGAATGGCCATTTATGATTCGAATTTAACCCCTGGCCTTTAGTATTTTTTGTGCCCCGCATTTTACAATTTCTGGTGTTCGCACACTGAGTAATTCACATTTGAATCTTTGTTTTTGACTTTCCTTTAAAGGTTTTATTAATGTTGTCACTTTTTGTCTAGCTGGAATTGTTAAATTGGTCATCTCTTTCCATTACTTTTGATAGCACTATGTTTTCACATTTAGTCAAGATTCTTTCTGACTAACATTCGACTTGCTCGTGTTAATAGAAAAAAACTTAAGCAATCCTCAAACACGATATGTAGTTCATGAAAGATATTTTCGCAACTGCATAACTTAATTTCATATAAGAAGCTGTGATAGTCCTCATGTTTCGATTTAAGCTCTAACTTTAGATTTCAGCATTATTTTAAATGACAGATCTATCTTCTTTTGAAAAATATCATATTAAGCTTCCTCTACAATCTTCATCGTTGATGATCCATTCTATATTTTTGCATTGAGAGTGTTTGATGGATTACCTGCGATCATATTTGACGATAATGATAACTTGCCTCTAGTCCCACCCTTTAATACATAAGGATCTCTATAACTTATAGCTAGTTGACAACTATGTATGAGGTATCTCTTATTGATGATTGATATGCGAATATACAACCACTTCTTCTATTCCTAATTATCGTGTCCTTCTTGAATATCGATGAATATTTAATTGATATTTTTTTCATTTTGATAACTTTGAGTAGTACGTAACGATCTTCATTTTATTCCAATTCCATGTCATTGGCTAGTTCTTGCCTGATTTGTTTTGAAGCCATGATCTTGTTAATCTGTTTGAATGTATCTGTCCACATCACTTGTCATTCTTTCGTTTAACTATTATCTTTTATTTTCTAGTGGAAACATAGATTTTTGTACTATCGTGGAAGGCTTACAAATAATGAATAAAGCTATGATTCATTTATTTACCCTTGCTCTGCCACTGCTTTATGTATTAAACGTTTATAATCCACTATACTTTTTTGAATTGACTTTTTCATTTATGAATAGTTGTAATCGTCGTTTCTTTTAGTTGCATCCTGAAACTTCAAAAACATTTGTTCTTTAGTTGTAAATTATGTTGGGGCTTAAACACTCATAATAGTTCCCACTACTTGTACGTATGACACATGAATTTATGTTTTAATGTTTTTGCTTGATTAATGAATTATAGCTCATTTTCATCACACCCCTTTCTAGATAATTATATGTTACAAAACTGTATTGATGGGAAGTGATTCCTTTGATAGTTGGTCCCTATAATTGACTTCTCAATCCTGAAGATGAAATTTTCTTATAGCTCCTGAAAGATTGTTCCTATTTGAGTTGGAACTCTTGGCATGTATGGAAATGAATATAGTAGAACCTTCATTTGAAATGAGTACTAAAATGCAGTATTCAAAGTATTGTGAACTCTATTTGACATTAAAAACTATTGTTTTGTTGATACTATAACACTACACTTGATTCCATGGATATTATGGATCTTTTATTTACTGTGCTACTTATTTACAATGAAGACTTGAATGCTGCATTTTTTTCTACTTGGTATGTAGCTAAAGGCTGTACTTATTGGATTCATCAATAACTCTAACATGGTTGTGACCTTTCTTTTAAACATTCATACTTTTAGATCATGTTTATTCACCTGATACAATTGTATATGGGATTCGATTGGACCTTCTGCTCCTTTGAAATACTATATTTTCACTTGTTGAATGCCTATGATTTTATGAAACTGTGAAACTATAAGGAGTGAAAATAAAACCCTGAGCTAAGTATGGATACCATTTTCATCTCTTTGTCAGGTATCCTGATGTAGTTTGTAGATAATAGCTTTGAGAGTAGCATCTTGAAAAGAAGGAACACCTCAAGGCAATGAAAAAGTTTTCATCTACCTTCTCATATTTTCAATTTCATAAGTATATGTATTCCTTTTCCTCAGTTATTTCTCGCAGAATGGGCGAGATAAATGTGCACAATTATTTCTCATGAATAATGAAAAATATTCTTATGTAATGAGACTATGTCTTTACTTTCTTTTCTTTCTTCATTTGTATGGATAATAGTGAAATTGTACAACGCAATAAAATTAAATAACTCAATTAATCATGGGAAATAATTAAAAATAAATATACCTTTTAATGCTCATGGATGACGGAAATATATTCCCCACCCTGTCTTTCTAAACTGCAACTTGTTTGCAGCTTCAAAACATCATGTATGATACATGTTCCCTTCATGACTTCTTCAAGGAGTTGCAATGGTCGTTTATGATTGCTGCATAGTTTTGACAAGGGTAACAAATGGAATGGATGCATCTATGAGGTCTAACATTATATAACTGCACCCAAGTTGTAGTTTTGATCCGAATGTGACTTCCAAGACTATCCAAAACCAAAAAATTAAAATCTATATCTTCTTCTGAGGTGGCTGACCCAAACATATCCAAACCTATGACCCGACCAGTCTGGGAAACTTAAAATTTTCAAGTTGACTCTTTTTGCACGAAATATAAAATTTTCAACAACACCTGATGAGGGAAAGGCCATACCTCTTATTTTCCTTTTCCAGAAAACCATCTGGGATGTGCAGCGAAGGACCATTTTTTTCCCAAATAGGGTGATAAGGCCATAAATTTCCCATAAATTATCATTATTTTGTCCTTCTAGGTTACCTTTGAAAGTGGATTTAAATGTAATCTAGGAAGTTATAGTTTGCTTAAGATAGAATATAGGATATATCTCTTGTTCATTCTTTGGAAATATTTTTTAATCTATTTTGTTGACTAATCTTTTTATTATTTGGGAAATATGCAATGTCTTATGTATGCAGGCCATAAAGAAAGATAATGCTAGTATTGATAAAAGTGGAATTGATCAATAGATGGTATATCTAAATTCAAATCTGATTTCATATTCAAATTCCTCTTAAAAAATTATACAAGTTCAAAAAATGAATCATCTCAATCCAAGATCGTATGGTAGAAGTTATAGTTGTTTTAAGTTCGCAGGCTTACTTCTGGAACTAAACATATTTGACAGTTTTTTAGGAATTGTGAAATATCAAAGAATCCAATGAAATATGAGAGAGATTTTGTTCATAGAAATGTGTTTAACAAAATATTCATTCAGATTTGCTACAAGTATTACCAATAAAGAGGGATCTAACTTTTAGTGAGTTGTAGTATGAGGAAAAGTGTATTAGACAAGCACTAAAAGTTCCATAAATAGAAATAGAAAATTCAAATGGAAAGTATGAGAGAGGGTTTTTTTCATAAGAAACATGTTTAACAAAAAGTTCATTCATATTTTCTACAAGTTTTACCAATGAAGAGAGACCTAACTTTTAGTGAGCTACAGTCCAAGGTAAAGTGTATAAGATGAGCACTAAAAGTTCCATAAACAGAAACAAAAAATTAAAACAGAAAATATGAGAGAGGTTTTTGTTCATAGAAATGTGTTTAACAAAAACCTTATTCATATTCGCAATAGGTTTTACCAATGAATATTAATCTAACTTTTAGTGAACTGTATTCCAAGGAAAAAGCGTATTAGACAAGCCTCAAAAGTTCCACAGTCAAAAACAAAAAAGTCAAATGGAAAATATGAGAAAGCTATTTTGGTCAAAATAATATTTTGAGGGAAACCCTCCTTCCAATAATGTAGAGGATTAAAATCATTATGATTATTTTTACCCAAAAGAAAGGAGAATATTTAGGAGCAAATCTTCCTAAAATAAGTGAGATAAGACTTTGAATTCAATAATATATCTCTCTCCATATTTTGTGGAGATGGAGTTCTTAGTTGTTAGGATTGAAATAAAGATAATATCATATTTTATTTCTTAAAATAATGATTTGGTTGGATGCATGAATTGTAAATGGAATCTTCCACACTTAGATATGCAATGTTTTTCTCCCAAGAAATAAAGATCTATTCTTTCCTCTCAAATATTATGTAGTTTTAAGATCTCAGAGTATGATTTAAAATCCACTTCCAAGGAATCAGTTGGCCACTCATTCCAAGGAATATGAATATTTGTATTTATGTTTATGTTTATTCATTTGTCTTTAATTCATTCTGTTGTATTGTTTTTATCTTCGTATTGTGAAAATTCAATCTGTTATAAACCTGCAGGTGTTTCGTTTAATTTTTCTTATTTCCCATTCAAAAATTTAAATTTATGCAAGTGTGTTTTATTTCTGCAAGTGTAGAGTGTGATTTATTTTATGCAAGTGTGTTTACATTTCTACAAGTGTGATTTCCTTTATGCATGTGTGTTTTTATTTTATGCAAGTTTGGTTTGTGTTTAAAGGAGTTGCTTTCCAAGATCTTCTTCTCTTAATGCATATAGCCATTGGACACCAGCCCTAGATTGACATTATTAATGATGATGATTGATGAACCTCATCATTTTATCGTCGTCGCCAGGGACACGGTGTTATTGGGAGATTCAAAGTTCTCTAAAAGAATATTCTAGTGACAGTAGAATACCTTTTAGCAAATTCTGTGACATGCGGTATTTGGTAAGTAGTTTCTTTAGACTTTTATTTTCTGCAAGTAGATTAAAAATTTCATTTATGTAATTAGGAATATTAGATTGTAAATATTTATCTCCCCACAAACTAACTCTGTTTTGTAAGAAAATGACTGTGATGTTTGATCAAGAAGGTACAATGGTATGAACAAAGAATTCAAATTTGGAAATGGTAGAATATGATATTGAATTTAGAATTTGATCCAGTTGATGAAATATCATATGCCATTCTTGATAACCACTACCATTTCCCCTTGTATCAACTAACAACTCAGTGATCTTATTACACATGTCCTTGGTGAAAAACTGGCTCATCCAGTTTGTAATAATGAAGTGGTATCATTTCTAGTTAACGCCATCCATATTCAGGGATTTCATTAGAGCCAAAATAAAAACCCACTCTTATTAAATCCACCCATTCAAATCAATTTTTCATCTCATAATAAAATTCAATCCCTGAACTAGATCCATTAGAAATTTATTTTTTCATGTCTTTCAATTTCTTCATTTTTGTATATGCTTGTATAACATTAAGAAGCAATTATTGTGAATATCAAGGCAAGAATTTTTTTTACGTCCTAACATTTGAGGATTAGATCTATAGGAATTTCTAGAGTTGTTCTTGATACCAGCATGCAGATTTTGGAGTACCAACAATATCAACCAAGGAGCATGTAGATTTTGGAGGGACCCTCGAATACCTTCGCTTTCTCTTTTAACAACTCTCCATCTCCTGAGATCACTAGTATGGGCTTTGAAGATTACTATGGTGATTCTAAAATTACACAATTCAAGTTGGGCTTTGAAGACCTAGAAAATATCTACACAATTTTTGGAAATCTTCTTGGATCTACCAAGCACGCAAAGTGTTTATTATGAGATCTCAGACATTGCTTCCTAATTTACACAAGTTGTACTTTAATGAATATAGTCTGATGATGGATCAAATTTTTCTCTAATCCTTCTCATGCTATCATTTTAGAAAAAAAAATTCAAAAAGCTTTGATTGGAAAACCAGCTTGATGGCCAATCAAAGGAAAAAAAATCAAAAATCTTTGATTGGAAAACTAGCTTGCTGGCCAATCAAAGGAAAAAAAAAACAACTTTGATTAGAAAACTAGCTTGCTCGCCAATTAAAGACAAAAAAAAGGTGGCTATTCTTCAAAAGCAATTAACTATTCCCTGGTGACTTCTTTCTTGACACTATTTGACCATGTTAATAATAGAATGATAGGGACAACTAGAGGTATGATCAAGTTATTTTTTTCTACTATTTTATTTGTAAGATTTATTGTAAGTTTCTATATTACAGCTAGATCCACTTTTAAGATCTCCAAGGAAGGCAAGATAAAATTCATATCTCCCCTACTTATATGAAAAATATGTGCACCTCTTTCCAATAAAACTTTTAGAGTCTAATTTATGGGAAGCCATGAATAAACAACATGCATGAGGACATGCATTAGCTTAATTTCAGGAGAGAAGGAGAAACATGAGGTATGCATTTTGATTTTAGATATGAGACACAACAAAAGGAGATCCATACAAAAACCTGTTGTACAAGAAAGGAAATCAAAGGCAGTAGAAGAATCTCCACACAATAAGTTGTACAAGAAAAAAAATAAAAAACAATAGAAGGATTTCCACACAAGAACCTGATGTACAAGAACTGAAATCAAAAGCAGTAGAAGGATATCCAAACAATAACCTGCTCCAAAAGAAATAAAATCAAAAACAGTAGATGGAGATCCACACAAGAACCTGTTGGACAAGAAAGAAAATAAAAAATAGTAGAAGGAGATCCACACAAAACCTGCTATATAAGAAAGAAAATCAAAAATAGTAGAAGGAGATCCACACAAGAACCTACTGTACAAGAAAGAAAATAAAAAACATCATAACTAAATCCACACAAGAACCTACTGCAAAAGAAAGGAAATTAAAAATAGTAGAAAGAGATCCACAAGAACTTGACTTTCATGCCACATGTCCCATATCAAAAGGGGACCCATTGGTTCTCGACTCTTTCGGCTCTCTCCATCCCGCGCGTACTTTTGGCCCAGATGTCCTAAACGAAAGTTCTCTGTTTCGGCTGAACTGGCCGGTTTGTGTCCTCCGCATACTTTTGTCCCAACTGTCCCAGACCACCTGGAACAAATTCCTCCGGATCGCCCTAAATGGACTGACTTGCGCCAAACTGGAAGATCCGCGTCTTTCGCGTACTTTTGTCCCAGATGTCCCTAACTGTGCGAAACGAATACTTAGGCAATTTTCTCCTCCTTCGCCTGAATCGGCTTTTCGGGCCCGGCGTGTCCCGATGTCCCAATTGTCCCAAGTGCCGCCTGGGCCGCCTGGAGGCTTTTCGTCCGGTTCTCGCCCCGATGTCCCAACTATCCCAAGGACCGCCTAGACTAGGACTTAGCCGATTTTCATGATTTTTTCTACCCCAAGCTTGGTTTTTGTAAATTTTCCACATTTTCTCAACTTGTTGGGATTTCTTCTTGTATGGGAGAGTTAGAGAGAAGCCGAGGGACCCCAAAAAACATGATTTTGGGCCTTAAGTCAATCTTATTTTCCTGGGACAAATTTCATTGATGCATGTTATCAAAATTACCCTGGGGGTGAATTTTGGATAACAGTTTTGACGACTCAGCGGGGTCATCTGCCTGCTAGATGAATGATCAGTAGCCTGAAGCAATCCATTGGGCATGGAGTCATGAGTAGTAGCCTGAAAACTGATATGAACTTTGAAAACTTCCCTCTGAACCGCTTGGAAACCCACTGAAATGGAGTCGTTCCTCACCAAAATGCCACTGAAATGGACTGTACAAGAGCAAAACCAGCAGCACCAAAAACTATATATAGAATTGAAAATCATACATGCTCCAAATGGAACATGCAGAGTGTGCACAAGCACTTCTTTAGCTGAAAGCAAACCTACCTAATCTACTGTAACTGGAGAAAAGGCAAGCTAAACAAACCCTGCAATTGGTTGTGGGAAATAGCTTCCCTTTCTCAAAAGTGGAAGCCATGTAATTGATTTGGAGCTGATCATGGTTGTTAGGATGAGTGGAAAATCAACAAGAAGCTAGTCTTCCACCCAAATCATCAAGGTATTAGCTCAAGGTGAATTCAATACCTCTTTTAGTCGCTGTGCATTTGGATTGAAGAGGTATGACAGCTGATCCTTGGTACTGTGTAGCCCATCCTCATGTCCAGAAGCAAGCATGACTGGTTGTGACTTCTCCTTTGGCTCCAATGAAGCCAAATACCTGATTGGGCAAGGTCTGATCCGTTTGATATGCCCATAGCTTTGATTTTCAACTCCAAGAATGGAGTTCTCTTGTAGACCCTTCTGAATGGATGGTGTGGAAGAAATGGTGGAATTCCTCTGTCCTTTCTCTTCCTCCAATGAAGAACATGAAAGATTAAAATCTTCCAATCTTGGTTCCAAAGAGCTGCTATAAGATGTAGGCTGCTGCAAATGAATGTTCTCCTTCATGACAGCAGACTCAAGTGTTTGGAATGTGGATGATGAAAGAGATAATGGTGGAAACTCAACCGGCTCTCCTCCATCAAAACAGTCCTCCAAATCTGACAGATAAACTGCCTCATGGCTGTCCTGCTGCAAATGCTCCACTTCCTCCATGGTGTCTTCTTGATCTGTAACTTGACCACCATGGTTTCTTTCACCCTCCAACATTGAATGGTGACAAATGGCATGATCAATCTAGTTGCACCATTATGCCACATTCAAAAATATGTTTTCAAAGAAAAAATATAGGTTCAAAACTACAACATATAGTTAAGATATTATGATTTTTAGATTTAACTTTTCCAAGAAAATTAGAAAAAATTCCAACTCATAATCAAATGAATGTCAAATTAAAAAATTGAAATTGCTATATGATAGTCAAATAAACATTGAAATTAAAATCAATCATTAATTATTAACATTCCACGGTGGCTATTATTATAAGATGCATATCAGTTCCCTGTAATGCATTATTCATTTCTATCATATTATGACCAAATTACATATGAGGTATAAGGTGTGATTATTGTTCCATTTGTGTATATACAACCAGTTTCCACACATATGATGTAAAAGATGTCTTTTCGGTATAAGAATTATAAGTGAAAAAAGGTAGTTTTTTTTAATAAATTTATATAATTTCTCACCAAACGGGAGTGTTATGTAAGAGGCACACAAAATTTTATTTATTTGTAGTCTCCGGTTTAAGACTTGCTTAATTAGTAGATAACATGCCATTTTTGAAAAGTTAATTTATTATTTGGTGGGTAATTTTAAACAAGCTACCCTTATGAGAACTACCATGAACTATGGTCAGTTGACAATGGCATAGACCAGTCAAAATACTTCTACTGCACCAGCTTGTTGATCTTACGATGCTTGAATTCCGCATAAGTCTTGGCATTGTACAGTGGAGGATTGTCTTCATTGATTAATTCTTTCATGGGGCCGATGACTTGATCAGCAGGAGGAGCGCAGAATACCGGCCATGACATTCTCACTTTGTCCTTGCTCACCAAACTCCTGTGCAAAACACTCTTGAACTTGCCATTGCTCAAAACCTGCACAATTTAAAGCTCATTATAAGCTGCCAGTAAACCCTAATGGATTCAAAATAATAAATAGGGTTGCAGAGAAACTAGAATGAAATTGCAGGAACCTCCAACTGGTCTCCGATGTGGACGGTGATAGCATTAGGAACGTAAACTGCAGTAACCCAACGGCCATTGTTGTGCACTTGGAGACCTGGAACTTCATTGGAGACGAGAAGAGTGAGAGCACTCATGTCTGTGTGGGGTTCCACTCCCAGAGCAAGCTCAGGTTGGGGACATGGTGGGTAGTAATTTATTTTCATCTCCAATTCTAAATCTTCACCACCAAGTGCCTCTTTCAGCCCACATTCTTGCACTCCGAGAGAGATAGAAAGGGCCGTGAGAAGCTTATTCATTACACCCAAAATTGCCCTACCATATTCATCGTTCACCTCTCTGCACCACAAACATGAGTCATCTAAATGAGATGCAGATGCACAAGGAAATGTCATAGACTCAGTGTAACCCAATACAAAGAGACACAAATAAAAAAATAATACAAAGAAAGAAACTAGGGATTGTACCTGTAAGTGGGAGGGTGGTTAGGCCAGGTTTTGAAGTCTCTTTTGGAAGGAGGCCAGAGCATATGGAGAAAGTAGTCAATCCACTCCAGTTTTCCATCAATATTATGGGCCAACTTGGTGCCATATCCCTCCAAAACACCTGCCGCTGCATTGTTGGCGTACCTCTCCTTTTCCTCCTGCGGAATTTCGAAGAATTCCTTGCCAACACCCTGCAGGCGCTGGATTAATTCCTCAGAAATTCCGTGGTTCACTATCTGGAAAAGTCCCCATTGCTGAGCCGCGCTTCCTATTTCAGATACGGTTTTCTCACAGAGATGGCCAGAAACATCTAAGTTTGCCAAATCGATGAGAGGAAGGCGGAGATCGGAAGGGCCGTCGCTACCAATGGCACCAGGCCTCTCGTGGAAAGGCCTCACGAATTGGGCTGGTATACTATTTAGTCCACTCATTGCAAGGGATTGGACTCTAACTGTTGCCATTTTGAGCAATAAAACTGTCCGAGCTTTCGTTTGCATAGAATACATAGAATAAATAGGTAGCTGTTTACGGATTCAAATTGAAAACAGCCACAAATTTGTTGGCAAGGTGGCTGGCAGATGAAAGAACGGTAGCTGGACAAACGTGAAACCCACCTACATCACATCGAGTTATATTTAATTTTGCATGGCTCAATCATCACAACTCACGTTATACAAAGTACCAAAAAAATCTATGTACTTCAGTTTTTAAGGAGTATCAAATCTATCTATTCATTTAGTATCGTTGTTATTGATTGTTCTCTTCAACCAATCAAGGATTGCTATGATTTTCAAAAAAAAATAAAATCTAGAGATTCTACATTAATAAATATTAGTAAACTTGTACAATTTTTAACAAAATAATTTTGAAAATACATTTTATATTTAATTTTATTGGCCTACAAATTAAGGTGTTATTCCAGCCTTCAGCATATTCAAGAAAAATATGATCTCTTAATATTTATTATAAATTAATACAAAAATTTCGGCTTTTGCTATCATAGCATCTACAGCTACCAACTCACGACATGACCATTACCACCTTTAAAAATGAAATGACAATTATTCTTTTTAATGATTTCCTTTGCATTATTTCGTCAATTTTACCGTTCCTCCATATTATCTAATTCAGATTTGTTTTAACAACACATCTCAAATATCTAACTTCCTCTTCCCACTCTTTCCCTGGTTACTGTTATACAATATTAAACATAAAAATTAATATTCAAAATAACCAAGTGTTCATCGTGATACAAATCAGTTAGATGGATTCTCCGGAAAATGAGTGGTGGTTGCAATAGATTTATCCGATTGGGATTCCACACTTATTCGAGAAGAGAGTGTCCAGTTAATATTTGACTTTGAATTCGCTCATGAAGCCCGATTGGAATAGTAAATGACTCGTCCTCAACCTTGCTCGAAACAAGAAACGAGAAAGTCGTAATGTCCAATTGACTCCATCTCTTCATCTTCTTCTTCTCACCCCCTAAACCGCTTTCAATTTTTGCATTCTGCTCTATATGAGAAGATATAGCATTTCCCCTCCTTTTTTTTAGTTCTCGAATTAGCTGAAGATACAAAATATACAAGAAACAGATTTTTCCTTGCTCAATGAATTGCTGAATACCGACAACATATTATTTGACGAATTGGTGCATCAAGGATTGTTTGACTATTTTTGGTTTGACGTGTGTTGTCAAGCATGATGAATCCACAAAGAATTGGAGCGTGGCTAGTCCACGTCTCACTGCATGATCTTATAAAGCCCATCTTTGTGACAGGTTCCTTGAGTAAGGATTTGTAACCATTTTTGAACAATCAATAAATAAAATACAATTTTGAGTTTTTGGAAATGGTTACACCTCGCATTTTTTTGTCGGATGCCCAGTTGCTAAAAGGGCCAAATTTCACCCTATGGAAAACCAAGATGTGGATGATTCTTCAGTTTGAAGATCTTTGAGGGATCATTTCTGGCATGAATGCGCCTCCCAAAGATGTTGATTTGTTCGCTAAGTATGAAAAGGCCAATGTAAAAACATTAATGCTTATCACTCTGAGCCTTTCTGATGAGGTTCAACCTCACATTCGAGAAGCAAACACTTCCTCTACAGCATGGGCCATATTGTGTATCATCTATGAAGCCAAGAATCTGACGACGATGCTGCATATTCAGAAAAAACTTCACATGCTGAGTATGCATGATGGAGAATCATTCGAAGCCTTCCTGTGGCATGTGGCTGAGCTACGTGCAGAACTTTCTACTCTCAGTGAACTGGTGGATGACAAGTTACTAGTCCCGCTCACCTTGCGAGCTCTTTCTTCCAGTTTTTAGACACTGATCACCACATTGACCATCACTCAACAGGAGGTGAGTTTTGCCACACTAGTGAATTATCTCCAGTAGGAAGAAGCCATGCAAAATGTACAAGAAGCCTTCGAAGATAAGGCTCTTATCACGAGGCAAAAACATAAGCCTCGGAAAGGGCAATCAGCCCAAAATCAGAAGCAGCATGCTTAGCAGCCATCTTCACAGCGGCCACCACAGCGGCCACCCTAGAAGCAGCATAATCACAAGGCGGATCGGTGGTGCCACATTTTCTCCACAGATACGCACACGACTGCGAACTGTTATTACAACGGTCGCAAGTATGGAAATTCTGGCGAAGAGAGCACTTCTGGCCGAGGATATTCCAAGAAATCCCGATGGCATGCTCGTAATCAGAAGTAGAAGGGCCACATTGCTGCTCAGTAGGAAGCCACCTCTGATGAAGATGGTACCAGATACGACTCATTCTGACATTGTTCTAGTTTCACAGACTTCGCAGCCGTCAGAAAGATGTCTGGTTGATTGATTCAGGTGCCAGCAAACACATGACTGGCAACAAGAAGTTGTTCCATACTCTGAGTGACCGGCCCACTGGAGATCGGATCACCATTGCAGACAATCAAGAGTATATTGCAGCAGGGATTGGTGATGTCATCATTCCTCTTGGAACACGAAGATGTACACTGACAAAGGTGCTCTATGTTCCAGGTTTGACTTCAAATCTTTTGTCTGTAAGTCAACTTCTTAACCATAGAATGCAGGTTTGAATTCTTTGTTGAAAAAGGGGTCAATTCCTGCATCATTTCCCCAGGGAGAGTCTAGTCATTTCTCAAGCATTTCTTAAGGGCCGTCTATTTTGCACTGGATGCGGTCACTTCATCTAGTGTCACTCTCTCTGCATCAACGGCAGAGTCCACTGCACTTTGGCACTTTCGATATGGTCATCTTTCTGCCGGGGCTCTGCATCAACTCAGTGCGAAGGAAATGGTAAGAGGGCTTCCTCCACTCTCCCATTCCCTTACCTGTTTGCTTAGGATGTCTTACGGACAAACAACATAGAGGTCCATTCAAACAGAGCTCTTATCATTCTACAGAGCATCTTCAGGTCGTTCACAACCGATCTGTGCAGACCCCTACCAGCTAGCTTTCAAGGTTTTGGTGTACTTTCAGCTCATCATTGATGATTACTCATTGGAAAATGTGGGTATATTTCCTTCGGAAGAAGAGTGAGGCACTTGCAAATTTCCAAACCTTCTACCAGCAAGCCACCAGGCAGTCTGGGAAGCCTCTTCTTCTCCTCCGCTCAGATCGAGGGGGGGAATTTGTGTCAAAGAAGTTCTTAGCATACCTGAAGTAGCATGGCATTCAACAACATTTGACTGCTCCCTATACGCCCCAACAAAATGGGATTTCCGAGCGCCACAACAGGATTGTCATGGAGATGTCTCGTTGTATGCTCTCGACCCGCCAAGTTGGAGGATCAGTTTTGGGCAAAATCAATCCAGACAGCAGTGTATTTACTCAACCGAGCACCCACGAAGATCTTGCAGAACAAGACACCGGAAGAGGTATGGACTAGTCGTAAACCTTCTATTCATCATTTAAGAGTTTTTGGTTGTATTGCATATATGCATGTTCCAGATAAAAGAAGGAAGAAGATCGATCCAAAGACACTGCCATGTCTTTTCTTGGGGTATAGTACTACCTCAAAGGGCATATCGACTCATGGATCCTGAGACGAAGAAGATCTACGAGAGTCGAGATGTGGTATGTGATGAGTCGTCCTTTGACTCCTTGCCACACAATGGAGATCCAGTACCGACCTCGTCACATAGATTGCTCACACATCCAGATGATGAGCAAGATGATTCTTCTCAGAGAGAAGAAGATCTGAGTGGAGATTTGTTCGTTGATCTTGGCACATTGGAAAACACATCTTCACATCAGCAGTGCCAACGTCCGAAATGGGTCCAGAGTACTATCAGGGATGCACACCTGAACTCACTTCCTGGTACTTCTACGGGAGTTAGAACACGAAGTCAAGCTAGACATGAGGTAAATTTTGCACTCATGAGTTCAGTTGTTGAGAGCACTGAACCTGACACTGTTCGTGAGGCATTAGACCAACCACAGTGGAAACAAGCTATGGATGCTGAATATGATTCCCTGATTCAGAATCGGACGTGGGAACTTGTCGATCTGCCTCCAGGTAAGAAATCCATTGGCTGCAAATGGATTTTCAAAACAAAATATAAGGCAGATGGTTCAATCGACAAACACAAAGCACGACTTGTTGCAAAGGGTTATGCTCAGCAAGAAGGAATTAGACTATGACGAGACCTTTGCACCCACTGCGAAGATCAAAACCATCAAAGTTGTATGTGCACTGGCAGCACAAAATGGATGGAAACTTCAGCAGATGGATGTCAAGAGTGCTTTTCTAAATGGTGATCTGCAAGAAGAAGTGTACATGGCCCAACCTGAAGGGTTTGTAGACAAGCATCAACCACACAAGGTATGTTGTCTGATAAAGTCTCTTTATGGACTTAAACAAGCACCTAGGGCATGGTATAATAAAAATTGATGATCACCTATTGCAGCATGGATTCACTCATAGCCCCTCAGATACAAATTTGTATATCAAGAAGGTAGGAACAAAGATTGTCATTCTGGTTTTGTACGTAGATGATCTTGTGATCACAGGAATTTCTGACAATCTTGTAGATGATGTAAAGAATGATCTGAAGAAATCCTTCGACATGACTGATTTGGGGCTACTTCACTATTGTCTTGGCTTAGAGATATGGCAGAAGAAGAATCATATCTTCGTCTCCCAGATGAAATATGCCAAGACACTCCTGGAAAAGTATGGGATGTCAAATTGTAAACCAATGTCCACACCTATGGAAAAAGGTTTGCAACTATCTAGATTCCAGGATTCACCACAGGTAGATGGCACTCACTACAGGCAGCTTGTGGGGAGTCTCATTTACTTGACTTATTACCAGACCAGATCTTTGCTTTGCGGTGAGCTATCTCGCCAGATTTATGCAGGAGCCGAAGAAATGTCATTGGATAGCAGCAAAGCATGTGTTGAGATATGTCTGAGGTACAGTTGACTTTGGTCTCGAGTATCAGAAGAACACTCAGTTCTTCTTACAGGGATATACAGACTCAGACTATGCAGGATCCGTTGATGACAGGAAATCCACTTCAGGATATGTTTTTCATCTCGAATCTGGACCTATCTCGTGGATCAGCAAGAAGCAAACTGTTGTTGCTCTCTCATCCACTGAGGCTGAATATCGCGCTGCACGAGGAGCTGTGTGCGAAGCAATTTGGTTACGTCGCATTCTTGCAGATATAGGGATTCCTGAAGAGAAACCTCCCATCATTCACTGCGACAATCAAGGTGTGTTGAAGCTTGTGAAGAATCCTGTTTTCCATGAACGAACAAAGCATATTGAGGTTGAATGTCACTACATTCGTGAACAAGTCTTGAACCACCAAATTCAGCTCCAGTACTAGCCCTACTGATTCTCAGATTGCAGATATTCTCACCAAGCCTCTCGGCAAGGTGAAGTTTGATTTATTTAGGGGGTACATTTGTAAGAGCAATGTATTAAGGGGGGGAATGTTAGCTGGTTAATACATTTATGTGTTAATATTTGTTAAAAGACAGTTGTAGACAGTTGTATAACTGTTTCTCTCCCGGCTCTTCCCTATCAGCCTATATAAAGGCGTGTACAGTATCATTTGATACACAGCAATAGCAATATAAAATCTTCTATCCGCCTATCAAATAATTATTCAAGGGGAGAATGTTTTTATTTATTATTTTATGTTTTTTCAGTTTCAATAAGGAAGAGTAGCCAACTGCTAAGCAAGTGGACAATAACTAGGTTAAATATGGACTTTGTGATGAAATTATTTTCCACCAAAGATCTTAGGTGGAGGAAAGAAGCCCTAAATATCCTTATACGGTTATACATGGTCTTATTTTCTTTTCTTTTCATTTTCCATTTGCTTATTGTTTTGTGTTGCAGGTCGCACCACTTCCATGGAGGTTTTATGGAGTATCATTAGGTACTTTATTTATTTATCCTCTCTCTTTTTTTAACAAATCTCATACCAAATTTAGTGATTAGTTGCAGTGGTCGATTCTTGTTTGGAGTCCTATAGAAGGGCAGTAGAATCCCTGAAAAAAATATTATGTTAAAGAAGAAGGAGAGTGAGAGCTGTGCAGGGGCAGCCATACCCATAGTGTTCACGGTTTGAGGAAAGATTTCATGACCTATCATTTTTTATTATTATTATTATTATTTTTATTTTTGGATTTGTTTTTATAAATATATTACAGGGATTTAAATATCCTTACATTTATTTGGGTTTGTTTTAATAAATATATTGCGGGGATTTAAATATCTTTGCATTTGCACTCTAAAACATAAAGTGCAAATAATTTACAGGTGAAGTTCAAAAAATCAAAATCCACATATGTGAAGAGCCAATATAACTCACCTTCAAGTGTTTTCCCATAAAATATAGTATAAATTTTAAACTTAATAATGCCTTGCATTTTAACATTTAACACACACACACACAGAGTTTACTAAATCTACACCTATTTCTATATATACAAAGGTTTTATTTTTTTAATTTATTTTTTTATATTAATGTTTTTCTTACTATGTTAACTATGGCAAGTAACCAGTGGGAAGAAAGACAACATGATCAAATGGACAGCCATGTATTTTGTAGGTAAGATTCTCCATCTTTAGTTTGTCAATATACCCATAAGGATTAATATTCTATTTTTTCCCAATAAATTTCAACAAGGATAGCATCTTTTTCATTATTATTAATGGCCAATAAAATACAAAATTTAGTGAAATATACATTTAATCACATTCCATAATTTAACTCTAACATTTTTTTGTGTTTGTTTTATTGTAGAGAAATACATTCACACAAACTTCATTAGAATAAGACTTCCAATACATATGAAAACAACAACATGAAATCCCTTCAATATTTGGTATAGTAAGAAATAATACTACTAAGCTCTTGTTGATGTGTAATCACAACACCCCTGAATGTCTGCAACTCGATGGGTTGAAATTCTTAGTGTGATTGCATAACATGGAGCTTTTCCCAAAGTGTGGGACTTTGCGATCGGGAAAGCTCTCCGGATGAAGGTTGGTTCCTATAGACGTACACATTCAAATTGTAGAGGCTCTACTCTAAAATCTAATCTAACTTGCCAAGGAGAGAGGGTTAAGAAGATGCAAGAAATTAAACCTAATCTAACAAAGGTGATGCACCAAAGGAATGTTGAACACTTGTTTTTCCTTTAAACACAAATCATGAAATGTAATGCAACCACCATACACAGATAACCAAGATTGCAATGAGAGATCAGAAATCTACAATGAACACAATAGAGGGTTGAAAATCGTCCTATCAAACATTATTATTTATTTGATAAAAATATGTAATTTTTCCCACAAATCCACTTATAGACAAAAAGAAAAGAAGGGAGGGTGCATACAACTTTAACTTTGATATATATAAAATTTTATAAGTATGAGGATACTAATCTAAGTGTCAAAATGTTCTTACAGGTAAAAGGAGAGGAAGCTTGGTTTGAACAATAAATAAAATATCATCAAAGACATTACAAATGAATTCTTTACAATATATAGGAAGAAATAGAGAAAGCCTTGAGAAGAATTTAATATTCCTGACTCCAACCCACCGTAGAATGCATTGAATTCACCTGCAACAGTGATGGGATCCCTACAAAACCCATACCCCCATGCATCTCTTTCTAAGATCTGAGAAAGAAAGGAATACCACATACCTCATTACTAGTGGTCAGGTGAGAAATTTGGGACACCCCCTAAAATGGATGAATTGAATTTTTAATTTTTGAAGGTAACTTAGTCTTACTCAAATAAAGCTTTTCAAAAAGTCCTTTCTTGTGTAAATCCGAGCTCGTAGTCAAAAGTCATTTCTTGTGCAATATTGAGCCCCCAAAGGAAAAGTTATGGCCATCTGAGTGGAAGGATTCTATACCTAAACATCTAACAATCAATCCCCATACTGACCTGATTTGCATGGAACTCTCCGAAAGCTAAGAACACTTCTGAGAAGAAACATCAAGCTTCCTCTGCTCAGAATGCTAATTCAGAGATAGATTCGACACCCTTGTTGCGAGTCACCTATCAAGTCAATTGAAGTGGTTCTTCCAATCTCAGTGGAAGAAGAAAATGAGGAATGGAAGGTAGTGGATAGGAAAAAGAAGGGATACTCTCAATCTAAACCCTTCATTGTCTCGGACAAGACATGAGTCTTGTCCTATGGGTTATCATCACTACATCTGGGCTGTTGGCCTATTGTGCTGCTACAGAGCAGCTACTTTTTAGCTGAAAGTTTGTTGGTTTTTGGCTATGTACTTGGCAGATTCTTCTCTACTGTTGGGCTTTGTCATTTTATCTTGATTCTGATCTCTCTTTGAAATAATGATTTTGTCAAATCTGGCGTTTGAGCGATGCTATACAAGGGTATAGTCCCTTTCAAAAAACTATTGACCTTTAATTTAAAAAAAAAGTCTGAAATATTTTTCAAAGTTTAGGATAATCACAATTTTTTTGTTTCCCTTTTTCCTTGCTTTTCTAAAATAAATTAGGAGTCTATTTAAATGTGATCTTAAATAACATTTTACTTTATCTAAGGAGTTAATGTGGCTATTGATTTTTTGAAAAAAAACGTTGTCATTTGCTTACTGCATGTGAGTTTAATCCCATTAAAATTGAATCCCTCCATTTTCTCGTAATGCAAGTAAGTCATTTATTGTTCAAACAGACACATCCAGGGGATCAAATTGGATACAAGACTCCTAAAACCAGAGTCGGAAATTTGCCTTCATCTTTAAAGAGAGTAAACTGTCCACTTCTCAAAACATAAAACCTTTGCTTTCAATAGGATAAAGAATAAATAGTTCCTTCCGATAGTTACATAGGCAAACTATAATGATCCTTTTATAATATATATATACAATTCTATATATATACAAGGGGGTAAAACTTAAAGCTTGAAGTTGATTCCAAACATAGAAGCAAGTTATAAGGACCTCAAACAAATGAAGATATGTATTTAACAAGGCGCTATCGATTGTGGGGCAGAATGGTATACACAACAATACTAATACAACTCTTCAGTTTCTTAAAGATACAATCTCATATCCCTTCAAATAGGGGATCTTACAAAAATATCTATTATATTTATGACAGTCATATATTCACTAGGGATGATCGTTAAGTAAAACTTTGTAAACAATTGGGAACAAGTAAGATGATCAATTGATATAAAGAAAGGGGATCCACCCATCTTCAAGATTTTAGTCTATTGATGTTATGTTATACCCCTCCCCAAAAGATTCTATCAGGTACACATTAGAGAAAGGCCCGTCTTTACCATCCGAACCTATAGGCATTATTACATGGACTTTGCCAAAGGTTGGAATACATGCTAGCCTCACCAAAGCCCAAGGAAGAGATAGCTATCTTCCACAAATGTGCACAAGAATAAGGGATACAAAATACATCACAAGCATTCACATACAAGATTTTATCCCTATGATATTAAAGAAAAAAAAAATTTACCAACCAAAATAAAATAAGAGAAAACTATATTCATCCTCAATTATTGGGAAAGGTAGATGAGACATCCAAAATGCCAAAGAGTGTGGTTAAAACATAGGATGCAAACTTGTAGGATTATTCACAAAACCTCTTTATCCCTCCAAAATAAGCAATCCCTCCTTATTGCTCCACCCATTCATCTAAAATACTCCTTAGGGAGGATTTTAAAACCTATTGGGTATCCTCTCTAAGGATGGGGAAGGGGGGGAGGGTTCAAACTCATATGAACCACCTCAAAATCTATATGAGACGAATATTCAAAATTTAACCAACATAGATTTCCCATCAATGTTACATGAGGTTTTAAGATAGAAAAATCACTCCCTCTTCCCTAATAAAACTCCAAAATCTATCAAGCCATATGATGGATGGAGATAATAATTTTATAATATACCCAAACAATATTACAACACAAGAAAAAAATATTCAACAAATGTGAAATTGTAATAAATTTAATATCTAACATGCAAGATAACATATAGTGAGATCAAATAGTCTGCCTCCGCAAGCTCTCCGAAACTCTAAGCTTTTCCCAATTCGTTGTCTAAGAAAATTCTAACTCCAAGAGCCTCCAAGCACCAAATAAAATCCAAAATAAAAAAGGTCTTCATTCTCTCATATGAGGGAGTATTTGAAGAAAACAAAACAAATTTCCTCACAAATTAGGGGGTGACATGTTTCACCCCTTTCTTCCCTCCAAGTGAAATATTCCAATAATAAAATGGAGAAAACATAAAAAAAACTTTTAAACACCCTTCTCCCAAATTACCCAATAAGAAAATGAGACAAATTTGTGAAAATTTTCAACACACACATATTAAAATCTATCTTAAGTGGATGGTAACATAAAAGAGGCTAAATGGGAGGGAAAATACCTCTATTCCTTGAACTTAAGCCCCCATACCTAATAGGTAGGGTCCAAGGGCTTATTTTCATTCTACGTGAACTCCCAAAACAAAAAGGGGTCACTTAAAATGTCATAAATATCCCAATTTTGGGTTCGGTATATTTGGGCACAAGTGTAGAGGATGTGGGGCCCAATCAAGGGTGGTCATGTGACCCCAATCCTCTATAATTAACACACACTTACACAAATACAAACCTAATGCAAGTGCGGACCATTAAGTCACCCAATGTAGTTGACTAATAAAAATTCAATCCTAAACACAATTAATTTTACATGACATACAACTTTACAAATAAGGGCCACTCTTGGTGCTAGCAATAAAATCAAAAAATAAGGACTCATATATCTAACATGTTTAGGACTTAGCCATGTGGGCCACTTGTACACAATTTGTGTAGCCACTCTGAAACCCACCTTCTCATGTGCCTCAATAAACACATTAAACGCATTTACCCAACACAAGTGTAAATCAACTACTCAGTAAATGATCAAATCTAAATATGAAATCTATGATATGAAAAAATCAACATGACATCGTAAATGAAACATATGCACAAATTCACACTAATCACCACATGTTAGCCATTGCAATAAATATAAATGACATACATCGATGCTATCATGTGTTCTCATAAATAATCAAATAATCCATATCATCAAGACATGCGACTAAACTATGCATCCATCATATCTCAATTGGGTCCAAATAATAGAGAAATATGTTAGTATCCACAACATCTAATGAAATGTGTCAACATACTAATCAAAGCTAAATTGGCACTACACGCCCAAATTACCATACATGTCCATGAAGATCAAATATCATAACATAATGTCCAAAATATATCAAATCCCTATTAAATCATATCTATGAATAAAAAAGTTAGCAGGAAACTGAGGCTCTAAAAAGTGGACACTACATCCCCCTCTCCTAAAATTAGACTTCCTCCTTGAATTCACTGGAAGAGATAGGGATATGACCTCATGCGGTATCGTGTCGTATCATGCGGTTCTTGGTAGCAACAAGCATGTCCCGCAAATTCAAACTTGGTCAAGTACTAAGTGTTTCTCTTAGTTAGATCATTTTAATTAAAGGACATTATATCTTTTAAGGGAATTTTTATCAACCTCGTTGTCTAAAACCTCTAAATGGTCACACATAGTGTATGTTCAACATTAAGGTCACTTTAAGGGAACTATATTATTATTAGTATTTTTTACATATTTTCTTCTCAAATATAACATGATTCAAGGTCGATTGTATTTTTCAATTAGGAGAATATTAATCAAGGGAAGTTGTATCTTCCAAACTGAATTCATTTGATTCAATGTCTAACCTTCTTATAAGGGTCCTAATAAGAGGATGTAAAATATAAGGTCTATATTTAAAAGAGAATAACAATGGCTCATCCAAGAGAACATAAATGTTGTTTTAAAAAGGGGTTAAGATTTTTTGCATACTAGTTGCATATGAACCCACTCAAGGAAACTATCTAAGGTGTCAAAAATACCACACAATAAGAGAGAAAAACTTTTCAAGTTCCATGTGGTTTCCTCTCCTAGCTCATCATTACTTTAAATTTTTAAAGAAATGGTTCACGTGTCTCTCCAATAAGGATTATAGCATCTACATTATTCATTAAGGTCAAGGACAAAGATTAACATAATACCAAGCATAATTAAGGGTGTTGACTTAATTTCACCATTATTTTTATGTTCACATAATGATAGTACCAATACATTGTGGTTGAATTATATATAGCCAATCACTGAGTTAGGGTTGGTTGTCTAGTTTGATTTCAAGGTTTAATAACATGTGCCCTTTTCTAGAACATATCATTTCTGGTTCAAAATTTGGCTGAAAAAACTCATAAGAGATAGTTTAATCAATTTTTGTTTAGAAGTTTTGAAAATATTTTCACCATGACAAAAAAAATCTCGAACTTTCTACACCCAAAACAAGTCATAACTCTTTAATGAAACAACAACAATGAGTTTTTAATTCAATAAGATATATGAAAGGCTTTACTTAAATTTTACCATTTCTTAAATACTATAATCAAGAGAAAACATGAATGAGTTATACAAAACAAAATCCATTTAAAGTGAATGTTTCCTGAACCTATCAAAATACTATGAAAACTATAAATATACCATAATGACAGGATATAACAACTTTTCTATTCATACCTTCCTCAAGCGTACAAGATTTCAACACACATTTTACTTTAAGGAAATGTATAGTCTAATAGTTCTCAAGATATGGGACTTCTGTTAACTTTTACTTACCAATTGTTTCGTCACAATTGGCCCATTGGATTGCTAGATATATATGTATATATATTTACTCATTAAGTAGACGGTAAATACATTTAACACAAAGAACTTTAAATTTTTCCACCTTATTGAGTGGTAACAGTAAATGGGGCCATGTTTTAAAGAGTACCCCAAAAGAGTTCCAAATTTACATTTTTAAACTAGTGTTTGTACTGATTACAAAGGACATATCCACCCAAGGTTGGTGGAAATATTAGTAAATCATTATTCTTAGCCCTTAAAATAAGGTTTTACATCATTTATCTTATAATAAGTTATTTAGAGTTTGTAATGTGAAGGAAATATTACGCAAGAGTCTCTTATGCATCAAATAACCAAAGGCATATCTAAGTTGTGAGACCATTACCATCATTCGAGTATTCTTATTATTTTCTGACCTCAAACTTAGGAAGGACAACACAATTCCTTAGTTACTTACATAAGACCAAATTTTTAGCGTGTAATCCGTATAATATGAATATCACATAACTAAGATTAATAAACATTACTTATTCCAGTTGAAGCAATAGTTTATGATCACCTTAATTTTAGCTATTTAAGGGGTAATAATGATAACATGGTTGTCCAACCAAGGTTTTTTAATTATATATTTGACGAGTTTTCCAAATTACATAAAATTACACTTTTCTATTGTTGTTTATAAGGTATATGTACACAATTGTGCTTATAGATTTATGTATATATTTTTTAGGATTACGAAACATTGCATTCACCATTCTTGGACCAGATTACTTGTAATTGCATGGTTAACAGTAATGTTGGTAGACCATAACTTCTAACCAAAGGAGTAATCGATACTAATTTTATTTTATTTTATTTGTTGCACAGAGAGAGAGAGAGAGAGAGAGAGAGAGAGAGAGAGAGAGAGAGAGAGAACAAAATATTGTTGTTATTATCATTACATATATATTTTTAGCATAATCATTGTGCTTCTAAGTGCACGAGTTAAGGTTAGAAAGAGGGTGATTCCATTATTTCTACATGTACGTAATTTTTTTATAAAAATGATTAACTCGGAACATTGTAATCAATTTGAGGAGGTATATAATCACACATGTACTTGCTAAGGTAAAAGGTTTTAATCAAGCTACATTGCAACAAAACTTAATAAGTAGTTATAATATGAAAATAAGTTTGTTGAGCTCAAGAATTATTAAATAACTAGATCATTACCGAATATAACTCTAAATGTTATACTGATAGCTTTGATAAGAATTTAAAGTTGTGAAAACTAGATTCATTTTATAATAGCACAATCTATTCTTACGTTACGTGAAGAGGATAGACTAGTTATGAAATATTACTTCACGCAACACCATTGTATAGTAAGATACACTAAATTTCCTTTTCATTTATCATTTATTGTTTAGAGACAAGTTAGAGGAGTTTACGTTAGCAAACATTTTCATCCACTTATACTTAATTTAAAATTACACTTTTGAAGGGATAAGCAAGGTTATAAGGTTTTTTAGCCCATTTTCTTATAAAAGTAAAATAAATAAGTTAGATTTGTAGTATATACACAAGGAGTAGAAAGATATTCTTATGCATAGTAATAAAATTTTAAGGCATGGAAGACTATTTTATAATATTGGGTGGTTTTATAAAAGATATAATTATTTATTTTACACCCATACCAAAAGGGTTTTTATTAGCTTTAAAAGTGGTTCCCTTAACATTACGGTTGAGATTACCAAGAAAAAATTGATCACTACAGTAGGAATCCAAATAACTAAACTTAAAAATATTACTTGGACCAAGGTAACAATTCTACACGCTTATATTGACCTACTGGTTATTTACAAAACCAACAACTAGACCTTTTCGATGTCCTAATTGACCAACCTAAACTAAGGCTATTAGTAAAAACAAATGTCTCGTGGCATATAATTTGTCAAGGTTGTAATATTAAACCACATAAGACAACAATATAATCATAAAATATTACACCCTTCAAAGGTGCCCTAATAAGTCTAACGGTTTATTAATACCTATTTTTCTTGTTCTACGATCTAGCAAGAATGACTATCGAAGGGGCCTGCCAAATAAGAAACAAATACCTAAATGGTAAAACAAATGCTTCCAGTAAGTTTTGTATTATATAGAGAGTCAACCAAGACATGTAACTCTCAAAACTAGTGAGTACATATCGAACTGGAAGCTCCTTCTCGGAGCCAACTATTAAACTTTTGCTATTACATTTCAGCATATTTTTAGAGAAATTGGCTACAAAATGGATCTTGAAAACAAGCGATCCCAACTGAAAAATGAGTTTTATCAACTCCCATATATTCTCCTATATATATATATATATATAATATATATATATAATCTGACGCAACTTACAAAATGAAAAACAAGTAACCAAAACTCTAGTTATGATCTAATTTCTAGAGCTAATTAATGTTATTGTCAAGTTTTGTGTTTTGTGCCACAAAAACTAGAGACCTCCTAAACACGCTTGGAAAACTAAATCCCCATTCCTTTTTCTCAAATATAATTTCTACATCTATTACATATATAGAAATACTAAATTTTTGGGATTGTAGATTTCAATTTCCTACTAAAGCTCCCTAAACTATAGGTCCAAATCGAAGTGAATTTTCTTAAATTTAAGTTACTGTCCCAAACAACAATGTGATCAAATGATCCCAAAATGCTTTTAACTACATGATAAAATGGTCTTATAAGTTGTTTTTAAATGTTGTTGTGACTTCCATGTTACTAGAGACAATGATCATCCAAATCGATCACCGCTATGGGAGCCAAGGAGACAATTTTCACACTATATTAGAATGAATTTATCTTAACTTTGGTAAAATGTTTTTAAAAAATTAAGTGATAAAAAATTGTGTTCCACCTATTGATTTAACAAACAATTTTTTCCCCTGTGATTAATCAAGATATGTTCTGACCCATGGAATAGTTTAGCGGAAACGTTTTTTTTTTTTGTTTAATGTTATTAAAGCATTAATAACCAATTAAATATTCTACCCAGAGTATCCGCGTGTGTGAACTATTTCTTTAATAACAAATGTGGTGCTCTACCTTGGGCCATAAGAAAACCTCACCAAAAGGTAACTAAAAATTTGGGTAATTTTTTTTAAGTAAACTAAAATAAATACTAATGTTATGCTTAACTGATTCTCGTTAATAATTATTTTATTTCATACCCATTTAATTTACCCAATAGGATAACTACTTTCCTGATTTCCAACTTAATTATTTATTTCAACTAAATGTTTTCTAGGGTCTCAAATGAGGTCTAAAAACCCTTTTATTTTATTCACCCCCCCTTTTTTTAATTACCCCCGACACACCCTTCTTTTATTTTTAATTCCTGTTATCACCGAATCACAGGCACCCCTGTGCATATACTTGAACTCACACTGTGATTGGATAACATGGGTACTATCTCCAAGTTGTGGGACTTGCTACTTGAGATAGACCTCCAGAGAAAGCTGGTTCTTGCTCCTAAACTACCTGCCACAATCTACTCTAATGCAGGATAAGCTAACTGTTCTAATCTAAATTTCCGAGGGACCAGGGAAAGAGAATGCATAAAATGAAAGCATACACTAAAGAAGTCGATACACCAGAAAAGGAGGATGTGAGAGTAGTCTCCAAATGTGTGAAATACAGAGGCAAAGTGCACACTAGAAGAGGTGATGACAGTTCTCCATAATCTAGCAAAATGCATTCACAGCAATATTCCAAGCACACACAATGATAATGAATTCCTGCAAGAACATAATAATAGACACAATATTCTTTTAGAAAGATAAAAAGGGCAAGAAGAATGCAAGAAAACACAGCATGGGAAGATACATCCACAAACTTGTATTTTATTGCTTCCTGGTATGCACAGTTCAGTCTATTACAAGATAAGGGCCTGGAATCACCATGCAAGGAGTCCATACAAGGGCCTACAACACACTGGCTTCACAAAGCAATTTTGGCAGAGCTTTGCTACCCAAAAAACTCTCTCCTTTACAATGAGCCCAACACTCCAATTTATAGAAAAAATGAGAAGGAAAAGAGAAGGGAAAATAGAAATCCCGAAATCTGTCCTTCAACCCACCTGTAAGAGGCATTAAATTGAGTGAAATGGTTATACATTACTTGCAAAAGGGCTCCCCATATTGTCCCATGTGCTGCAGCAGAGAAAGGATGATGACCATGCCTCTTAATTGCACTCCCAGCTACCAAATAAAACACTGTTATGAACCCGGCCACGTTTTCTTAAAATTCTCAATCAATATCTGATAAAATATCGAATTTCTTGATTGTTGTGCATCGGGCTCAGAACCACGATTCCAAACGGTATCAATTTTGTGTGATTTTGTTGAGAAATGCAAAAGTTATAGCCTTCTGAGTGCGGGCAGCTATTTTGAGTCTGGCAGGCGTTTTCTGTCATTTGACGGGAATGAGCATTTGACTGACTGGAGCTGAATATGTTTATTTTATTTAAATATATCTACCCTCATTTAAATATGTTTTTGTGGCGTAGAGGACGTCGTGCTCGTTCTATAAAGTCCAATTTTGTGAAAATCGGAGCTCGGAGTCAAAAGTTATGGTCATTTGAAGTTTCACCGGGCCAAACGTTGAATTTTCTTCTCTGCCTTCAGCCACTTCGGCTTTTCATGTCCCACGCGTCCCTCTGTCCCCACTTGGCACAGTGCTGAAATTCCCTGTTTCGGCCGAACTGGCCGGTTCGCGTACTCACGGCCCAGATCCATTTGCTTTCAGGTCGTTATGGGACAAATTTTCCCGATTCGCCCGGTTCGCGCCCTTTTTGTCCCGTGCGTCCCTGACTGAAAGTTCTCATTTCGGCCGATCCTGCCGGTTCACGTACTTAACGTACCTTCGGCCCAACTATTCCGGGCTGCCTTGAATTATTTTGGCCGATCCGGCCGGTTCGCGTACTAATCGCTCAGATGTCCCAGACTACCTGTTTCAACAGTTAGTCAATTTTTCAACTTTTCGGCTAGTTCGGATTTCCGCGTCCCCACGCGTCCCCTTTGTCCCAAATGCTGTGCAGACTGCCTTGGTGGCCTTTCGGCCAGTTCGCGTCCTTTTGTCCTAACTGTTTCCGACTGTCGCGGGGACTAGGACTTAGCCATTTTTCGTGATTTTTTCTGGCCCGAGCCTATTTTTTGCAAATTTTCTTACATTTTCTCAGAACTTGCTCTCTTCTACTTGGACAGGAGAGTTAGAAAAATATGAGGGGACCCTAGAAAACATGACTTTTCACCCTGAATCAATATAATTTCTTGGGAATAAAGAATTTGATGCATGTTATCAAAATTACCTTGGGGGTGAATTTTAGATAATAATTCCCATGACTTAAAATATGTGTAGGGTTTACTATGGACCCTAGGATCAATCTTATCTTGGCCCTAGATTTCATGTTTCCCTACAAATGACCTAATCTATCTTCATGTTCTCTTTCTTTTCTCATTTCTCTTCCATTTGTTTCATTATTGTTTCTTCTTTGTGCAGGTTGATTGAGGAGGATCCATGGAGGTTATGGTTTCTTGCGGATTGCTCAAGACATTATATTTATCCCCCCCCCCCCCCCCCCTTTTTTGTATTTCATTTAACAGATTTAATCTCTTGTTGGGTATATATTTTATGTACCCAATTTTTTGGTAAGAAGGAATTCTTCCTATATATATATATATAATGTCGATTTCAAAAATGTTTTAACTTAGCCAAGAATTTATAGGTTGAAAAGAGGCTATGTTACCAAAATACTGTTCATAGTGTGAACACTTAGGAGTGGTTTGGGTTATTTGGTAGTAATAGTTTTTAATATTTATAAAATAATATATGAATGTGCACAATTAGTTGTCATGCACAACTCATAGAGATAGAAATGTGTGAGAATATCTTGGGATTGAGAGTAAGACTAGGGAATAAAGGAAATATATGGGGATAAAATGATAAGACTTGACTCCGTGACTTTAGGAGCAATCAATTGTATAAAATTTCCTCTCATATTCAATAGAAATTGCTCCATTCTATTTACATTTGGTTTCTATCTTCTGTAGTTTTCATTTCATGTGTTGATTTTAATTAATTATTTCTTAATTTATTTATGTAAATCTAGAGGTTTATCATCATCTGGTATCAGATTAGGTTAGGAAGATTTATGAGAGTGATTGTAGGAAAAAACCGCAGCCTCAAGGATGTAGATATGAGAGTTTTAAAGCTTACATCACCATTTTCTAGATTCTGATCTTAAAAACAAAATGAATGGTAATTCGTGTTTTTCTCAAAAACCCAGATTCAAAATTTTCTGCAATCTTTTTGGTTTGTTTATTTGTATTATGGGAAACTTTTGTCCAAATAAATTTTTTTATTAATGTTAAATAGTTTTGAAGGGACTATACCTTGTTTACATAGAGGGCCTAAAAGCTAGATAAAACATTAATAGGTTCCACAAAAAAGGATCAACATCCAAAATAGGCGTTTAAGCTAGCCGTAACCAAAAATTTACAATAGAAAGGAAAAACAGTGCATGCTCTGCAACAATGCAGCCAAAAAATAGCAAAAAAAAATCAAAAGGAATGATGAAGATCAACATCTGCAATGAAATCCTCTTTTACTTCTTGGCATCTCTGGTAATTCTTGATTTAATACTTTGGAATGAAGTAACGAGAGCCACCGTTGTCATGTGTGTGGGGTCCTCAGCATCCAACTTTGCTATGGTTTGACTGCTCTCCTTGTTCGCTTCCTACAGAGTGTCTAGGATCCCACTAAGCATAGAAATGCTATGAACATGCTATTCAAGATAATCACTTATTAAATTAAAAATTTCCATGTTGTGGTCATGGCGATCCTTTGCTCTTCCTAGACAATTGTCCAAGGAGTTAAGATTTTTGTAGATGTCCTCAACTTACTTATTGTCAATATCAGTATAATCTTCCATCTTACTTTTGCCTTTTTTCTTGGCCAAATGCTACACTTGTTCATTTAGTTTCATCATATCATTCTCCAAGGCTTCTAGCCTTTGGGAAGTGTTGTTTCCTTCTTTTTGTAAGGCCTCTTCATGGCCTGCACTACTGATGTGAAATTTTTTTTTGACAACTTCCATTTCCTTACTACTACAAAGGACTCTACCTGAGACAGGGGTGTCCAATATGGGCTTCTTCTTATGGTTCCTAGTTTTAGGCTTGGACGTGGTGGAAGGGTTGGGGGAGGATGGGAGAGTGGGGTATTTAGTGACACAGAGCTTGTGCAGTAAGAAAATAAGACCTTGATGTAGGGGTGTAGCACGGGTATGTTTCTGAAACTCTAAGATGGAGAGTTCGAGGGAGTTCAAAAGATAACACAGGAAGCAGAAAGTGATTTTCCTGCACAAATGGTTAAATAACACCAGGTGTTTAATAGGAACTATAACATATCTCCCTTCCAAAGATATGTACTGGACCATCATACGGGTGATTTCATCAAAGGGCGATGGGATAGAACTTACCCTAAAACCCGCAGTAACAAAAACTAGCTCCTTGTTATTAGCAGAAAAATTCTTCTCCTCGGCCTTTTTGTCAATCCTCTTGCTGAAGAAACAAAATCCTTCCATCTCCAGGCATGTAGCTTCTACAATTAGTTCTTCATTAATGGGTATTTTATGCCCTCCATACTTCACTTTTTGATCCCTCCAATCCATAGCGAATAGGATTGAAATGCTCTGATCGTGCCCCTCAATTCGATCAATGAAGTTTGTAATTCCACCCTTCTTGAGGAGGTTCCATAGGTCCTTGTTTCTCTTCCATTTTAGATCACTGCTGGGTTAAACCCGGAATGGGGCTCCTCCCATTTTTTCCTCGCTAAAATTATTGCAATTCATGCCCTCAAAACCCTTGTTTAAACTGTTGTATGAAATGCAGTTGTTGTTCTACCTGTCCCGAATATTAAGAATCCTGCACACATGTTGGGAGTGATGAAAGTTAATGTGGCTGTAGTTAACTTGAAATTTCCCGCATGGGTGATCCTTCATCTCCTCTAAAGCCCACTCCAAATAATCATTATCCTTACTCCATACTTGAGTGCCCATAAATTTCTACTTGAATTCTACTTTGTACCTTCTCAGGGATGTGATTAACATTATCCCAAATAATTAGATTATTATTTATGCCATAATTGGCCAATTCATCAACAACCTTATTTCCCTCTCGGTATGTGTGCTTAATTCAGATATTTTTGAAGGTTTGACAAATGCTTATAGATTCCATGATGAAATCCTTGATATTCCAGCTTGGAGGTGAAGACTGATTTAGATGATTAATGATATTTAGTGACTCTCCTTCAAGAATAATATTCTGAATGTTATGTGTCTGAGCAATTCTAAGCCCCCATAGAGCAGCCAAGGCTTCAACATAATGGTTAGTTTGTACCCCCATTTTACCAGCATAGGCAGGAATTAGACTACCTCTATGATCTCGAATCACTGCTCCCCATGCAGTAATCCTAGGATTACCCTTGGAAGCCCCATCAAAGTTCAACTTGTGCCAGTTGAGATATGGAGGGTTATAATGTATCTAAGACCTATCAATGTTGGATTGGATGCTATCCTGAATATTATCAACTCCAATCTTCCAGTTGGACAAAATATGCTCTTCATATTTAGGATAATTCTTATTCTTGGGAGGTTTGAATCTTTCTATGTTCTCTTTGACAACATTAGTAATCTTAACAAAGTTGAACTTGTAATATTGTTTAATGTTTCTGAAAATGACGTCATTTATATCTTTCGATATCCTCTAAATAATATGGGGCATTACTAGTTTCCAGAGTCTTCTCACAACATAGTGTTTAAAAGGAGGATTCCATACGGTCGAAAACTAGATGAATTCCTTTGGCATAGTCCAGGAAGCTTTGAAATTAGAAAAGGCAACACTCCATATTTTAGTGGCATACTCACAATGAACTAACAGGTGTCTGATATCCTCGGTTTTTTTTTATAGATATGGCATATATTTGGCATTATGAAACCTTTTCTTATCAAGTTGTCATTGGTGAGGATTCTGCCCCTTAGAGCAAGCCAAAAGAAAATTTTTATTTTTGGTGTGAGCTCAGCCATCCAAATCTTGCTCCAGTTGAACTCGCTCTAAACAGTTTCAAAGAAAGAATTTTATCCAGATTTAACAGAGTAATCTCCATCAATAGAGTTGTTCCAGACTAATTCATCTTGAACATCTAGTTGACTTAAGGGGATAAGGTCCAAATGTTCTTGAAAAGAGGACATCATGTGGTTCAGATCATCCCTGTCCACGGAGAGTTTTTTCCATTTCTTCTTGTTGCCATCCCTATCAATGTAATCCATGATTCTAGTACCATACTTACTTTCAAGTCTATCTCTGACTGCTCCAAATCTATCAATAAGACTACTATTAGACCAGTTATCTCCCCAAAAGTTTATATCTCTACCATTCCCCACTTTCCATTTTCTTCCATGTTTAATGAAATTTCTAATTTGAACTAAATTATTCCAAAAAATGGATCCATAAGGAGGGTTCTCTTCTTAAAGAAAAGAAATGGTTTCTTGTTGATTAAGGTATTTGGCCCTAATTAGTTCAATCCAGGGTTGATTCTCCGAGAGCATTCTCTAGCCCATTTTTACAATTAGAGCTTCATTCATTTTGTTGATGTCTTTTATACCCATGCCCCCAATTTTTTTGGGAGTGCATACTTGGTCCCAAGATACCAAATGATATTTAAATTTATCCTCCATTCCCTACCATAGAAAGTTCTTCTGAATCCTCTCAAATTTGTCTCTGAAAGTAGAAGGGATATTATATAGTGACATGATGTATATAGGGATATTCTGAAGAGTACTTTTTATGAGCAGACACTTACCAACACTTGATAGAATGGATCCTTTCCAACCAGCCATTTTCTTTTGAAATCTTTCCAATAGGTCATTCTAGACTTTGGTTGATACTTTTTTCGTATCAAGGGGGAGGCCCAAATAAGTAGTGGGGAGTGAAATAATTTTACACCCCAAAATTTTAGTAATTTTAAGTTGTCTTTCCTCAAGGATGTTAAAAAAGAAAATTGAGCTTTTATCAAAATTAATCTCTTTCCCAAATGCAGATTCATATAATTTCATAATAGAATTTGTTTCCTTAGCTTCAAGGATTGAAGCCATTAACAGAAGCATTGTATCATCCACAAATTGCTAATGAGAAGTTGCTTGGTCAGTGGAATTAGGCTTAGATCCTTTCAGAAGACCATCAATGACTGCTTGATCAATTGCTTCGCTAAGACTGTCTACCATAAGAATGAATAGCAGAGGGTATATGGGATCCCCTTGCCTTAGGCCTCTACTACTAGTAAAAAATCCCACCGGATCTCCATTTACTACCACTGAGAATCTAGCCGTAGTGATGCATGCCTTGATAATTTTTCTGAATTTAGTTAGAAAACCAAATTTTGTCAAAACCTTGTCTAGAAAGGCCCAGGAGACTTTAGCGAAGGATTTATTCATATCAAGTTTAAGGACCATGTTTTCTTTTTTGTTATTATCCATAGAGTGAATAGTCTCATGGACCATAATTACTCCATCCTGAATAATCCTGCCTTTAATGAAACCACTCTACTGTTTTGATATTAAATCATTCATAATGAACTGGAGTCTAGTAGCAATGATCCTGGTAAAAATTCTATAAATAACATTCACCAAACTAGTGGGTCTGAATTCTTTGAAATCCTTAGCGTCCATTTTTTTGGAGCAAGCACAATGTGGGTGTTGTTCAGCTCTTGCAAAATATCCGTAGTTCTATAGAATTCATTCACCGCCTTGAGAAGATCATCCGAACATATTTTCCAAAACTTCTGAAAAAAGTTGATAGAGAAACCATCTGGGCTTGGTGCCTTATCCTCTTCAAGAGTAAACACAGATTTTTGAAGTTCTTCTAATGTGACAACTTTAGTGATTTCTTTAAATCTCTGCTCTTCAATTTTTTCTTGGGGGATAACCTCTAACAGGAAAGAGGCTGCCTCATCATTAATGGGATTTTTCTCATTAAGTAATTTTTCGTAAAATTTGAGAGCTTCCTCTTTGATGCTCCTTGGGTCTTTTATAACAGTGTCATTTCCTTTAGCAACTTCTATTATCCTATTATAGGCTCTATACTTCAGGGTGGTCATATGGAAGAATTTTGTATTTTTATCTCCCTCTTTCAGCCAAATAGCCCTGGATTTGAGTCTCCGCAGGGATTCTTCTCTACTACATACCGTATGCAGCTTTGAAAGAATATTCTTTTCCACTAATTGATCTCCAAGATATATCCCCTTTAAATTCATCTTGATTTCCAAATCTTGGAGATTTTTCTTTAATTCCTTTTTTTGTTCAAACACATTCCCAAAAACCTCTTTGTTCTAGATTTTAACCTGTTTCTTGACATTTTTAAGTTTATGAATAAGCCTAAAGTGAGAAGTGCCCTCACCATACCAAATCCACCATTCCTTAATCCTTTCATGGATATCAACATGTTCCATCCACATATTTTCAAATTTGAAGCAATTCCTGGTGGGCTTAGTCTAATTGAAGAGTTTTAAAGCAATCAGATTGTGGTCCAACCCAATTCTGGGTAGAGAAGTAAGATGGAAGTCCTGACTAAGAATCGAGCTAGTAGAGAAAATATATCTATCTAGTCTTTCTTAAATTAAGTCTTTCTCAAATATTTTGTTAGTCTAGGTGAACTAATTTCCATGAAGATCCACATCCATGAGGTTAAGGTCAGCAACAAAATCAGCAAATTCATCCATACCTGTGGAAAAACTTAATTTTCCTCCTTATTTTTCTCCTCAGTTTAGGGGAGAATTGAAGTCTCCCATAATAAGCCAGTTGGAAGTATTATGTTGACTTCTGAAAGTCTTAAGATCAGTCCAAAGTTTTCACCTCCCAATAACTGTATTAGGGGCATAGATATTAGAAAGGATCTATTCACAATTATTCTCAATAGCATGAAAATTAATAGCAAGATCGTTATTGGTTTCAAAAAGAATCATACCAGTATACTGTCATTTATCCCAAAATGTAGCAAAGCCTCCTCAAACACCCTAAGAATCCACTACAGCCACATCGGAGTATTCCTAGAAATTCCTTTTACTAATTTCAAGAACCTTAGTGTTCATCTTAGTTTCCTGCAGAATCAAAATGCTAGGTCTACTAGAATCCCATAACTCCTTGATTATTCTTTGTTTGCAGTTTCCATTCAGCCCTCTGATGGTCCATAAAATGATCTTCATTTATTAGATATAGGTGTTGGGATTGCCTAATGGTCAATTGTCGTTAAGTGCCATCTGCAATGTCTTCCTCTGTTCTCTTGGATCTGAGAGCCTTTTTTTAGGGTCTTCCTCTTCTAGAGTTGCTTCCAAAGTCTAGTATTCTTCTATTAGATGATCTAGTGGTTCTAGATGTTGAAGTTTCCTAGTTGTCCATTTTATTTTATTTTCATGATAGAGTGAATCTGGGATCTTTTCAAATCCTTTCATTCTCTTCTTTTTCTTAGAAATAACCTCTGTAAATCCTGTATTTAGCTCCAAGTATTCCTCATAGAGGATGTTTTCTCTGAGTGGCATTACTTCCCCCTCCTCTTTCTCTCCTTGTTTATTGACAGGTTGTAAATTTACTGATTTGATGCTAGATATGGGGTTCTCACTTATAGGTGAAAATTTACTATTCTCCCACGAAGAGATTTTTTTTAATGAATCTTCTGGTTCCATGTTTTCTTTTTCCTCATCTGAAATTTCCTTAACGATGAAGAGAGAATTCGGTTGATCTATCTCAGCTACTTTAGTTTCAATCTGAGTTTCCACAAACTGAGCTAGCTCTTTAGAAACAATATTCACTTTCACTGTTCCCTATTTTGCTCGTCAACCTCCAAAACCACCTTTACTGGGTTTTGCATATCTAAATCTTCTTTGGTGGTTGTGGGTACTCCTAGTGAAGCTTCCACTGGAGTTTTTGGGCACCAAAGCTTCCTAGAGACCAGAGGTTTTCTTATTGGAGTTCTGAACCCTTTTTTTACTTTCTTCTTATAGTTCCACTCAGGTTAGTTGAGAGTTTTTTCTTCCCTCTGGCTATGATCAGGTTCCGTTTCTATCATCCTAGCTTCTTGTACCTAAGCTGAATCTCCTTCAAGTTTTTCATTCTTGCTCTTTGTATCCTCTTAGGAGATCTCCTTATTAGGGCATTTTCTAGTGAAATTCCCTATACGTTTACATTTATTACATCATAGATGAAAGGTTTTATATTTGATATTTTGATACAAATTCCATACTTAGATTACAAAATAATATGTTCCGGTAACTCCTTCTCCATTTCAGAAGAAATATAGAATCTAGGAAAAGCAAGTATGGATCTGTTTCTCATAGGTCCATCAAGCCCAATCAAATAACCGAGGGATTTAGCAATGTTTAACAGGATCTCATCATCCCAAAATTGGAGAGGTATTCCTAGGAGTCTACACTAGACTGGAATGGTGTTTATATTTTCGATGTTGGGATCAAACCTAGGATACCGTCTTTTTAAAAAAAGGCCCATATTACCTAGACACCACGGGCCTCCTAGAAGCACCGATTCCAAATCAGTTAGTTCATTAAATTTTGCCAGATAAAACCCCTTGACATAATGGTAATGCTCATATCTCCTTTTGGTTTCCACTTTCTAAAATCCCATTTTATAATAACATCAATGTTAGGTCTGGAGCCTAGAAACTTACCAACTTGGGAAAGATTCACTTTGTCCAAATTCGTATGCAAGCAACCATCCAACACCTTAAGATAGGTAACCCCTTCCTTTTCCTTCTCCCACGTCAATTGCACCTTTTCTAGAGAATACAGATACACATTTCTAGTGGGGTTTTGAAGAATATTATTCCAGGCTAAAGGTGTGGATGCCAACGTAAGAGATTTCTCTAGTTGTGACTTTTCAACTGTTCAATTTAAGTCAGAAAATAGCCCTTTTATAGCCATGATAGGTCTGAAACGTAGACATCTTACATCTAGTACAACAGAAACAAGACTGACTGTCCCTCCATCACTCACTTCCTCCATATTTTATCTAATTTTCTCTAACTTCTATTAAAATATTTCAGAAACTCATTTTGTATTTTAAGAGAAATTGTGGAAAAAAATCTGACATTTTTAATTATTTTGTAAAAAAATAGTGAGTGATTTCCAGCAATAAAACTCTAATATGCTTTATTATTTTGATTAAATATAAATTTGGTTACTATTGTAAGGGTGCATTATCGGCTAAACTCACACCCAATATAATTGTAAAATGATCCTCAAAGATAAGTTCAGCTGAGTTAGCAACATCACGATGGAGGATGGAAGCATAGGAGGATGGAGGAAAATTGGCATCACTTGTTAGTCACCAACAAAGAGATTGCTTCATGGTATTGGTGACCTTTTATTTTATTTTTATAGTGTGTTTACTTTATGATTTAATAATGAACAGAAGTAACATTCCTATTTGAAGCTCCTGCATGAGCATAATTTCTGTTTTGCAATCCCTCTAAGTTAGAAACAATGATGTGAGAAAAATAATGTAGGTTGCTATGTAGTGGTTGGTTCCACTAGAAAACCATTTTCTAAGTTGGACGTTCTCTTTGAAAACCTCATATTGTTTGAGTTGTTGGTACTCATTGAAAACCTTCATTTCTTTATAGATCATGAGAAGGTATAGGAGATAGCTTTCCCCATGTTCACAAGGGGGTGACTGTTACTGAAATATTATTCATAGTATGAATATTTAGGAGTGGTTTGAGTTATTTGGTAGTAATAGTTTTTAATATTTATAAAATAATATATGAGTGTGCACAATTAGTTTTCATGTAAAAATCATAGACATAGAAATGTGTGAGAATATCTTGGGATTAAGAGTAAGACTAGGGAATAAAGGAGAGATATGGGGATAAAATATTAAGACTTGAATCCATGATTTTAGGAGCAAGAAATTGTATAAAATGCCCTCTCATATTCAATAGAATTTGCTCCATTCTATTTAAATTTGGTTTATATCTTCTGTAGTTTTCATTTCATGTGTTGATTTAAATTAATTATTACTTAATTTATTTATGCAAATATAGAGATTTATCATTAGGCTATGACCTGCGTGTTGGTCGAATGGATTTGGTGTAGTTGGAGACACTTTGGAGGAGGGTGTGTGCTATGGTGGAGGGTTGGGAGATCCGCGGTGAAAGGGTCGGTTGGTGTTTAAGGTGGGGGCGGTGGAGTTGGGAGATGTGGGAGTGGGTAGTGGAACAGGTTTGGGGAGTTGGGTGTGGGACAGTAGTGGATTTTGACGCAAGTTGGGGAGGGCTTGGCCCCTCCGTACATTCTTTTTTTTGTTTTAAAATAAATAAAACCTCCACCAAAAACTTTTTTATTCATAATTTTTTAAAAATTTGTTTATAGATATATTTATTCTTCTAATTTAATATTATAAAAATATATATATATATATATATATTATATGGTTTTCTTGTATTATAAAATCTATTAATCTAAGCCTATTTCACATTTCTTTATTTGTAAAAATATGTAATTTTTGCATATAGCTTTAACTTTGATATATATAAACTTTTATATGTATGAGGATACTAATATAATTTTCAAAATGTTCTTGCAGGTAAAAAGAGATGAAGCTTGGTTTGAATAATAAATGAAATATCATGAAAGACTTCACAAATAAATTCATTCAAAAATATAAAATAATTAAAGCCTTGTGTACTTGACTATTCCAACTCCAAAGAACTTATTTTTCATTTATATATCCACATTTAAAAATGAATCCATTAATAAGATCTAGAACAAACCATACGACGTATTTTAGTCTCACACAAACCTGCACTAAAAGAATGATAAAATTAAGTCATAGTAATCAAATCTTTCCCTTGCAATGGTAATGTTCACTTGCTTTAAATTGTATAGATGTAGGAGTACATTTAAATATGATCTCAAACAAAATTTAACTTTACCATGATTTACAATAAATTACAAAAGAATAATGTTCTTTTCCTCATGGGAGTTCAATGAAAAATTTAATCCTTATTTAAGGGAGAGAAGTAAGAATTTATTGCAAAGATATATATCCACTAAAATGTTACAAGACTCCTCATTCCATACAAACTTATACAACAAGAGTAAACTACCACTTCTCAAAAATATGCCTTCACTTCAATAATATGAATAATATTTTGTTCCATGTTACATATCTACTATAATGTATTTTCCAATATAAAAACACAATCCTCTCAATATAACAAAACTCTTCTTTAAGAATAAGATCAAACATACTAACAAACCCATGATTAAGGAAAACATGTTTTACCAAGATCTATATTTTCAAGAATGGTATACACAACACTAATACAAAATTAGTTTCTTAAAAGCAATATCAATCCTGATATGGGAAAATTACAAATAAATAAAACTTCCAACAAAGTCATATTCACGTATTACAAAATGTAAAAATTTCCAAATAACTTGAGAGAAACAAGATGATAAGATATCAAGGAAACTCCAACTATCTTCCAAACTTGAGCTCCATCTTTATGCTTTTCACTAAAGAATCCAACACGTAGAGAAATGTTTGTTTTACCACCGAACCTATATACATCATTACATGCCTTTCCAAATGTTGGAAAACATGCTGACCTCCCCCAAGCCCATGTGAGAGAGAGCTAGCATCCAAATATGTTCACAAGATTTAGGGAGACATAAACAACAATCCACATTCACATACAAGACAAATCCATACATTTAAGAACACAACATTTACCAACCAAAATAAAAGAGGAGAAAACCATATTCATCCTCAACAATGGGGAAGAGTAGATGAGACATTCGAAATTTCAAAGAGTGTGGTCCAACAATAGTATGCACACTTTTAATATTCTTCACAAAGTCTCTTTATCCCTCTAATACAACAATCCCTCCTTATTACTCCACCCATTCGCCTAAAATCCTATCCACCTTCATCTCCAATGACGGGGAAGGGGGGGTTCAAACCATATGAGGGGATAGAAATAACCAACATGGCTTTCCCATCAAGCCATGATATTTGAGAGGGAAAATCCCTCAATCTTCCCCAATAAATCTCCAAAATCCATCAAACGATCTAATGGATGGAGAAAATAATAAATACATACCCAAGCAATAAACAACACGAGAAAACAAAAACAAAATTTGACAATAAGAAATTTAAGATCTAATATGCAAGATAACATATAGTGAGATCAAACAACCTAGCTCCATAAGTTCTCCAAAACTTTAAGCTTTTTCCAATTCCTTGTTGAAGCAAACTCTTACTCAAAAAGCCGCCAAGCACCATGCAAAAGCCAAAACAAAAAAGGTCCTCATTCTCCCACATGAGGGAGTATTTGAGTAAAACCAAACAAATTTCCTAAAAAATGAGGGGGTGACATGTTTCACCCCTATTTTCCCTCCAAGTCAAATATTGCGAAAATAAAATGGAGAAAATATAAACTCACTTTTAAAAACCCTTCTCCCAAATTTCCTAAAATGAAAATTAGACAAGTTTGTGCAACTTTTTAACACACACACATTCCAATCCATCTTACACGGATGGTGACAAAACAGAGTATAAATGGGAGGGAAACTCCCCTTGAAATTAATCCCACCTACCTAATAGGTAGGGTCCAAGAGCTTATTTTTCATGCTATGTGAACTCCCAAAATGAAAAAGGAGTCACTTAAAATGTGATAAATAGTTCAATTTCGGGTTTGGCACATTTGGGAACAAGTGTAGAGGATGTGGGGCTCACTCAAGGGTTGTCATGTAACCCCAATCCTCTCTATTTAACACACACTTACCTAAATAAAAACCTAATGCAAGTGGGGAACATTAATTCCCCCAACCTAGTTTACTTAAGACAAAAACATCCTAAACACAATTAATTTTACATGACATACAACTTTACAAATAAGGGTCACTTTTTTGCCCAACAATACAATCAAATAATAAGGCCTCATACAACAGGGTTAGGACTTAGCCCCGTGGGCCACTTGTGCACAATTTTTGTAGCCTCCCTACAACCCACATTCTCCTATGCCCTGTAACCTACACACTCAATGCACACATTAAACACATCTTCCCACTACAAGTGTAAATCAACTATTAAGTAAATGATCAAATATAAACATGAAATATATGATATGACAACATCAACATGGCATCTTAAATGAAAAACATGAACAAATTCAAAAAATTCACCTTGTTTTATCCATTGTAATAAATTTAAATGACATACATCCATGTTATCATGTTTTCTTATCAATAATCCAATAATCCATATCATCAGGATGTGCGACTAAACTATGTATCCATCATATCTCAATTGGATCCAAATAACATAGCAATATGTTAGTATCCGCAACATCTAATGAAATATGTCAGCATGCTAATCAAAGATAAATTGGTGCTACACGCCCAAATCACCATACATGTCCATGAAGATCAAATATTATAACATAATGTCCAAAATATATCAAATCCTTGTCAAATCATATCTATGAATAAAGAAGTCAGCAGGTAACTAAGGCTATAAAATCTGGACACTGCACCTTGGAGTGGCTTCCTACATTATAAAAATCCACATGATTTTGCAAAGTAATTGCTTGATTTTAAGAAGTAAAACTCTATTAAATATGCATTAAAATATGGACAAGAGTCATCAAGATATAAGTTGTTTATAACCCACGTACACTTATCTAATTTCAGAGTATAGTTTATGAACATATTTACTAGTATGTAAGACACGCATACTAGGCTCAATATTTTGACGATAAAATTAGGATATGGAAGGATGATTTTCCAATTGGGACCATTGTTTCAATTCTATATTTTTCTGAAAATTATACACTAGAACCAAAAAAAGAGGTTCAATCCCTATTATATAATTCAATTCAACTAGCTATTTTTTCACATATTTTTAATAGGCATTTTCCTCATAGCACAAATGATCCTCAAAATTGTAATGCCCACAATTTACAAACACAACTACAACAATAAAAATACTAGGATTTTTTTTTTTTAACTTTTAATACATTTCTCACTACACAACACCACAAGGCCTCGAAGTAGAGAAACTCAACAATGCATAAGACACAAAATTCATCGACTCACATAGAATGGCAACACCATATACATGTCTATGTAACACTTTCCCAAATGAACGAATGCTAGGAATGAACCAACCACAAGAAAGGGACAAACCCAAAACACATCATTACCATGGTTACAACTTAGTTACGATTAACATTCCAAAAACATTAACATGCAAGGATAATTTTATCTTTTTTTCACCTACAAATTATTTATTTCATTTCATATTCAAATTACAGTTCAACCATTTAAGGTGGCTCTTTTTCCCTTACAAAAATATCCATAACTCACATAATTATCTTCCATATTTCAAATTACATACAAAGTTCCTAATTCTCTCATTCTTATGTTAATCTTACACTTTTCAAACTTTCATTCAATGTTTAAATGTTACCTTTAGTACACAAGGGAATATGATGTGATATCAAGATAGAAATCTTAGGATTTAAGGGATATTTAGATTCAAGATACTTTTCTCCTTAAAACATTATTCAATCACGGTATCTTTATTTCCTTACCATAGTTAATATAGTTCAATAACTTGTAGAATTCATTCAACATTTCCACAGGAAGATATTTTATTTAGATTTATATATATCTTTTGTTTTCTTGAAGTTTAATCTAACTAAGGAAATTCATATTCTTTCTAACATAATTAAATGTCTAATTGAGTTATAAGGATTCCAAGAGTGACATTAATCCTAACCTCAAACCTTGTTTTACTCTTATATATGCTTTACTCTTACATTACACTAAGGTATCATTATTGGCATCATTCTGTAACAATTGTAAAAAAAATAACACATACTTTTCACTAATGGATTCACTACTACAAGGAGTGTAACCTAACACAATACATCCAATTTATTTTCTCTTATACACTGTAGTGTTAAACGCAAGCTGCAACCAACACATCCCCTTGTGTCATTTAGATCCTTCTATGAGATAAAACATAGGAATGTAGTCTACTAATTTTTTTTTGTTTAATTCCAACTGCACCTAAATGTATATGCACCAACTATATATGAGTTTCAAATGAGCAGAAAAATTGATGCTAAACAACCTTCATGAAATATAAATGTGTTATGTTGTTAGTAACCAAGGTAACACATTTGTCTGCAAGGAACTAAAGAGATCGTTAACAAGAGTTTAATTCATAGTACAACTATTTCACTAGGGCCATTGGTGTCATGTGGACCCTGCAAGGAATTGATTCGATAATGAAGACAAGTTCTAAAAATAACTTCATAAGACTTGGTAGTCCACTAGGATACCAAGGAAGTGTTATTTATGCTTACTCCATATATGGTAAGGTTACACAACATAGTTGTTTCTTCAAACAATGACTCTTAAATTATAGAAATGGACTATTGAAGACATTTATTTCCTGTAGTACCAGAAATTTTAGTTATGAGGATTATTTATCTCTCAGGATGATATCGTTTTGCAAACTAATATGGCTAGAATGAGAGGGAGGACACAACAAGTGTTAAATATTAACTTCATTAATAATCCCAACTACTAAAGGTGACTTTCAAGAGTAGTCAGCGATCTCTACCACCTAACATGAAAGTCAGACCTGAAGAGAATGTATTCTCCTTACTAGACACATGTTAACCTATCTTAGAAGGGGGAAAATTACTATAGCTAATGTTTGACTATGTCGTTCTTAAAAGACGTGTTCAAGGTGATGTTGCTAAACATTCAGGCTATGGTAATGACTCAAGGAGGGATCTTATTTAATTAAGATAGAAGGTGTCATCGAGTATACATGTTTAATTTCATTCTAAGTTTTCATTTTTCTATGCAAAAATAATAACACACGAAGGTTAGTTAGACACAAATTTTGTACTAGGGTTGACTATTTTGTTTAGATTTCTTTATTGCATTTTCAAGGTAAAGAACACTACACACTAATTAATTAATCATCTATTGTAAACTGGAAATGCACTACAAGTTATTACATTCAAATTCATTTAACATCTCTAACTTTTACCATACATAAATATCAATCAAAATGGTACCTATGATTAAATTCACATTTCCCAAGGCATTCCTAAAACTAGCATCTCATACATATGACCAAATTTCAAATATAAATTTTTGTAACATGGGAATATGTTATACATATATAAATTTTCCAATAACATATATAAATTATAATAATAAACAATGAATTACACCACGCCTTTTTTCCATCTCACTCCCATCTTGCAAAACCATGTGAGCAAGAAATCAACGATAAATTGTTGATATGGCATCCACCTAGATCTAGTATAATTAAAGTTTTTAGTTTCCCATTTACATTATAATAATAAAACTAATTTGAATTTTAAAGGAGAGGGTAAGAGACGCAAATTTATTTTATTTCATTTCCCTACATTTCTTAACCAAAAAGAAAGAAAGAGGCAAGGAAGAGAGAGAAGCACTATTTCTTCAAAAGTTAAATTTCACACAACGAGTCACATGATAGAGTTTCAAACAATTTTTTTACAAGTGTCAAGAAGTTTTCCTGATTACTTGGTAACCCGACAGGGGGTTCTGCAAATTTCTTATTTTTCATTTTTCTGCTAGTTGAAAAAAAAATTCAATTTAGGCTTGGAGGCTAAGAAACAAATTTCAAACGTTTTCTTCTGATGTGCAAACATACCATGGGATTTTTTTAGGTGTCATCCTATACACAAAGAAATCAAAGGAACTGATACAATTCAGAACTGGAAAACTATTTACGATAGGTGGCCATTGTTTTTGAGGCCATCGGTCGTCATTATCCTAATTGCAAATGATCAAAAGTTATCTCGAGGGCTAAAAAAATATGTCTGAAACTGATGTTTGATAGACGAAATCTGTAATGAGAAACCTCTTAAAAGTTACCCTATATATAAATAATTCACTAGAGTCTGCAGGACTGAGAACTAGCAAATGGTTTTCAAATGGCGACAGATTTTCTGCAGCCACTGCTTGTAATTGGTCCAGTTTGACATAGTCAAACTGTGACCAGAGGCCTACAAAATGCCTTTTCCAAACTACCTAAAATAGTTTTTTTTCCTAAACTCAAGGTTCTAAATGATTGTCTAGTAGAAATACTAGGGGTTTGCAAAGGTAGATAATTATGTTTTTGTTCAGTGTTCAAACGGTGGGTCAAAACGAAAACAAGATTTTTCGGTTTTTTTTTAACAGCTCCCTAAAAGTGTGAAACGGGGTGACAGGGCTCCTAGAGAAGAGGTGAAGAGAGTTCAAAAATTCAAATGAGGTTGAGATAATTCTTGACACGACTCTCTACATAACAAGTAACACATACGATGTTTGACATCTTTTTTTACGTTGCTCAGAGTGTTGTTTTGTAAGCCTCTGGAAATTGTGTTTTTATAACTTTGAAAGAAAGGAAAATGGTTTTTTATTTGGTGACATCATCTAACTCTCTTTGATATCAGTAGATACAGGCACTTAATTCAGATACTCTAGTATCATCGTTTACGGTTATGGTAGGAACCACAATTAATGTATAAATTGTAAATTGGTTTCATCAATCACAAGGTCTATTTTTATTTCTTTACACTATTTAAATTTGGTTACATATTCATTTATAATATTATCCAATGGTTTAGCATTTCTATTACATTGCAAATGAAGAACCAAATTATGAAAATTATGAAAGAAAAAGGTAAGGAGACCATGCTTGAGAACAACCCGTGAACTGGGTATGTGGGGGCTCTAGGAATACTTCACTTATGATCTATTGAGACCACAATTTATTGCCACATGACGCCAAATATTTTTTTATGGCCCCAAGATTTTCATTTTACACTCATACCTCATCCCAAAGATCTATCAAAATCCATTTTTTTTGTAAAATCAACAATGATAACACTTACAGAGGCCAATTTTATTTCCCTAAGGTTATTAAATTTGTTGGCTTACCTTGGCATCCAAATTTTGAGCCGAATAAAGTTCCAGATAGTTTCTTCAAATGATTATAAATGTTTTTAATTTGGGGCTCCTATGTGAGCATAAGCCATACAATAACAACACCCAATTGATTCAATATGGGGCTCATTGAGATATGGCTTTAATACTGCTAGCCAACCCTTGAATGCATGAGCTAGGTAATAAGAACATCACAATGAGATACAACCAAAAAAATGTCAAACTCCTAGAATTACTATACAAATAAAAAAACCATTCAGTTCTTTGAAGATGCTAAATCCATAGAGTGAATCACAGATCTGAAGAGAATAACCCCTCTAGATGTGGCTATAAGCAATTATAGAGTGAAAATGGATTAACCTGGGTAGATAGAGAATAAAAAAAAGAGTCATCCACTGTGCCTAACTTCAGAAAAACCCTCCAATGCAAAATTAGAGCCTAGCCTTTTAATACCAGATGTATTTCGATGAAAATACAAATGGTATGCTCAGAGATGTTACAGGGAGCACAAACAACACTTATGATGGGAATTCATTTGTGAGATATGGTGAGGTGATTTCACAAAACATGGTTTGGTTGGAATGAGGCTGAGACTTTGTTGTTTCAAAAGGAAAATGCATCCCCATGAGTCCTTTGTATCCCATGTCTATTTTTCTCAATGGACGAGCTGATTTTAAAGAAAATAATGACTAGATCTCCTGTAACAACCCAGAATGTAGAGTACAAAGAAACAACAGTCATGGAGGCAAAAAATACACAACCCAAGTGAAAAAAAAAATTCATCCACTAGATAGCAAGTGTAGAAACATAGCTTCCAAAAATTCATGGTGGCCTATGAATCAAAACACATAGCTTCAGTAGTTATGATATCTAAAATAATAGAAAAAAGCTTTTAATATCCTCCCACCTTCATAGAAATGAGCCCACATCCATCGCCTTCATCAACAAAACCATTTTTTGCATAACCTACAATTAAATATGACCACCATAACCACGTTTTGTATCCAAGTCTACAAGTACACCCGCAATTATCAATTTTTTACAAAATCTACAATGTTGCCAGAAGTTTTAGCGTGGTTATTGCCTCTGGTAAAAAAAAAAGTTCTTGTATTTTTTTGCAAGGGTGTGATATGTCTAATGACTGGGAGCAAGCCCATGTGCTTTCCAGGACACTTCCACATGCCTCTACCACACTCAACTACTCCTCCACTTGCCCACGCCATTCACACACTTCTCTTTTTATAAATATTATTTAAAAAAATAAAATTATTTTAATGTTATTTTATAGTTAGCAGTACATAAATATATTGAGAGGTTATCACTTCCCTATATTTCATCCAAGGTTGATTTTATATGTTTCATAGGAATTTGAATAAAAATGATATCATGTTCAATCAAGACTACATTTGGTTAGAAAATTGTGTAATTCAGTTTAAGAATTCTCACATGTTCTAATGGATTTAAACATTTTTGAAGTTTCTTTGAGGATGGGCATGGGAAACGGAAACATGATGGTGTTAGATCATGTGTAAAAATGGTATTGAAAATATAGGAGATAAAGTACAGTAATGGTGCAATATTAATTAGCACTACAACTGTTATAGATTGGTGTAGTGAAACATTATCAAGCGGGTTAGAAAAATATCCTCAAATGAAAATATTCTTCTTGTTAGTGAAGGAAGAAAAAAAATTCAATGTATGAATATTGAATCACATTAATTGGATAAAAAAAAAAAATTTACTTATTTTTCTAAAGTATGAACAATTTACACAAGAAAAAAACTAGAAATATCTTCTATTCAGCAACATGAAATGAATTACATTCATAGGCTATTATATAAACACAATATTAGATAAACTACTTCCTATAAAATAGGAAGTAGGAATAAGAAATATCTTGGAATAGATATACGAGTATAACAATATCAAACTTATTTGTAACGTGAACTATTGTTGTTACACAACAATATCACTTTGGAATAACTACCACTAATAATAGGTTTATTATAATTAAACATATATACCAACTAATCACATATGAATAGTTATCACATTATTGGAAACTCACACAAATAATAATGTGAGCACTAACATATAGTTTCCTAATATTCCCCCCTTAGTGCGAACATGGGAGAAAAATAATTGCATTTCTTATGTTGCTTGCCACCCGTGTATGCTTATGATCTTGGCACACTGATGGTTTTGTAAAGGCTAACCAAACACCTCGGTATGATCCCTTACACATCTGGTATGAACCCCTGTTCATCAAATACAGACCCCTGTCAAAGGTATCAACCCCTGTTCATCCTCTCAAGTATCACGATGCTTCTTTTTCCTCATGCTTTCATCTTTCCACTAGATTTTCACATCAGGAAAGTACGTAGGAATATGATCACTTTATTACAACAAGAACATACTGCATGATAAAAAATACATTCCAACTTAAAAAGCACGCTAAAAAAAAAATCCAGAACCTCATTTTGCAGCCCAGTCATTTGCGGCTGGCGAGAAGACGTTGATTTTTCTCCATCCTCTTGTGCCTCATTCCTCTATTGCATGTGTTTATAAGTTAGCTGGATATGGATATGAAGCTTAATAGTTTCCACATTGGATTTATTGGTATAGTTTCCCTCCCACAATGTGAAAAAATATGTATTGCATATCATAAACGAATTTCAGATTTCACTGATAATGCATTCATATGACAAAAATATTTTGAATTTATATACGACTTAGAAAATGACTTTTAAAAATCCTAAAATCAGTTATATGACATTGACTACCTATTATTCACCTAAACACAATTTGACAATGTTCACAATAACACTTTTAAATTTTCAACATAGCAATTTCACATAAACAAATTAATACTTTTGGGAATAAAAAGACTGTCCCACTGAGAGCATAACATACATAGATTTTATTGATCTAACACAACAATAAACACCTATGACTAATGTCATGAGATACTATTTACTGAAATTGAAGTATAAAGTAAAACATAAACAAATATATATATATAAATGAAGTAAACTAATCACCTAGACTCGTCAAATATAAACATATATGCTAAAAATAACATAACATAAATGCCTTTAACAATACAACAAATTTAGACCAAAACGCTTGATATGATTTCACATCGTGATATAGCATATGCGGGAATCCAAAGAAAATATGGAGGCTAGGATGAGGTAGTGTGAAACACGGTTTTTCCTAGATGCCCAGTAGTCAAGCAAACCTCTCCTTATTTATAGTGGTACGTCTTCTATATTGATGAATTATCTGGCATATTTATAGTGTCTCAGATGAACGTCTTCACAAAAATGCAATTCTTCCTTTCACCTGGCACAATATTCTCCTTTTGTGTAGAAAACGCATATTTTGGTGTCAGTTTAGAGCTCAACCAGGATGGTATGAGTTAACTTTAAATGGTTTGCAATAAATATGCCAAAAATGGGAAATATGGAAGGTAAAAAATATCTGCGTCAAGGATTTCACTTTTGACCTCGATTCTTAGACATATAAATCAGACACAAAGTTGGGACGTATGGAGAAGCATGTGTTTGCAGTGGAAATTAAGTATTTTGAATTACGTGGAGCATGTGCACAATACATATCCTCCAATATAGCAAGAATCTATTTTGCAAACAAGACCTTGTGTCAGGAACTATAAATGCAATTTCAAGTTTTCATTATCAACACTAAGCATAACTCTGTGGAAATGTAGCGAACATTGTAGACACAAAATCATACACTTTACATATTGTGTAGTCTCAGTCTCATACTAATATTTAAAAGTTTTTTGAGTGAAGAAAGTACTAATTAACCCATGTCTCTTCACCAATTTTATTTAATTTCTTGCATCATTCCCGACCTTCATTACACGTAGGCCCAGTGTATTTCGGTCATCTTATGTCAATTTATACTTGACTAGGGAATCCATGGGCACCCTGGTCCCACCAAGGGTGCCCGGATCCTTTTTAAACTTTTCTTTCACTTTTTGGGAACTTTCTAGCCATTTTAGGTTCTTATCTTTTTGGTGGTCGGCCATTTCAGGGTTAATTCTTAAACTAGATCAAGAGAACCCTATAAATATAAATTTATGAGACTATAATGAAGGACCAAGAACTAGTCACTACTATCATCCCCCTACAGCTGCATCCATTTGGAGGTCATTTACATCTATTATCTACATCACAAAGAAAAGGTTGGTTCATATACATCACACAAGCATAGGTAGGGATTGTACTCTTTTCCATACACCATTTTACTATATTATACATCTAGTTAATACTCTCTACTTCAAAAAGTGCGACTGACATGAGAGTACCTAAGGCACATGATCCACGGACACACGAAAACTATATTTGGGTCCAAAATGTAGTGCACCGCTCAGTTAGTAAGCCCACTATTTTGGTAGTTGAGGTCAGTGCGACCCATTCATTTGCATTCTTATTTTTTTAGTGTTTTTATACTTCTTGTGGTCTCTTGCAGTTCTTTCTTTCATTTTGGATTATCAGCAACACTAGGGGTACTACCTCAAATCTAATGTGATAAACAATCAAAGTATCCAACCACCTATCAAACCTGTGAAACTTAGTTATGGACCTTTTTCATAGACTAGGGTGTCCATTCTATAGACTAGATCACTTACAGGTGCCCTAGTCCATGTACAGTCACACCATTCTAGATATAGCTTGGATCCATCCTTTTTTGTAGTTTTGCATAGTAATTACTACTTCCTATTCCTCTCTTCATTTGTGCGACACACTACAACAAGCTCTTCTAATCAGATGATCTCATTCTAATTCTCTTAGTACTCTAGGGTTTAACATTTCCATTTTCATAGTTTCTTGTTTCATTTCCATATTTATATACTACATTAATTTACTGTATTTACATGTCATTCTAAATTATATTAACTATCACATATCCCTAGTTTCAGTTAAGAAAACACAAACATGAATTCACTCTAAGACAAAATGATAAACCATGTTCTCTTGGTATATATGAAAAATACTCTGAATTAGTGCAATCTCTAATTTAAAATAAATAACATATTTCAGGACAAATAAAAACTCATATATGCCCCTCAGAACCTCTTATTCTTCCATCACATGACAAAACAACACCTTCTTTGATACCAAATCTAAAGTATGAACAATTTATACAGACAAAAGACAAGAAAGATCATCTATTCAAAGATATGAAATTAATTACATTCACATGCTATTATATAGCCACAATATTAGATAAACTACTTGCTATAAAAAAGAAGTAGGAACAAATAATAACTTGGAATAGATACACGGGTATAAAAATATCAAACTTATTTAGTTGAACTATTGTTGTTACACAATAATATCACTTCGGAATAACTACCACTAATAAATAGGTTTATTATAATTAAACATATATACCAATTAAGCACATATGAGAAATTATAACATTATTACAAACTCACACAAATAATAATGTGAGCACTAACATATAGTTTCCTAAAAATTTTACAATTTTAATTCTAGTTCCTAAACTATTAATAATATGATCCTAGCACGAGTTTATTCAACTTGTTTGGATTTTGATTGGGATTAGTTTTAGTGAAGAGATTGAGTTTATGAATGGTGTTGCATGGCCATAGGCCTATAGCTGCAGGGTAGTCATAATAGTCATTAGGGGATTATGAATTTTAACCAGCAAATAATTTCAATCACATCTAAGATCTTGTGGAACCCAGTAAAAATATTTATAGTAAAAAAATGCTAAAATTTTTAGTGATACTTGATTTTTGGAATTGTACTAAAAACGTGGTAACGATTTCAATGAAGGGAATTTTTTTTTAATTTTTGTAGATGAAGGAAATGATGAGGGGATAGACGACTATCTTATTCAATTTTTAGAGTCAAAAAATAAATTAAATACAAGTATATCACATGGGGAAGACCTAGTTTATCCTACCAGGTATGTGGTTGTGACATAAACATTGATTACAAGATACCCTAGAAAAATGAACATAAATGATCATTATAAGACTTCAAAACCTATGGGAGGATACTTCACTATTTAAATTGATTTATTGCTACAAATATTAAGTTAATTAAATTCCATAGAAAACAAAAACATAAAAATTTATTTAAAGCTAATGAAGAAAGATCACAAAGCGATTCTTGAAACCCATAAAGTGACAGTTAATGTAGAAGGTTTATCAGAATGAATGAGAAAAGTTAGTTTTCCATTATTTTAATGTTTTGGAAAAATAAGGTTAACTTCAATTAAGTTTGTGCCTTGATAAATATCAACCCTTACATTGATAGAGGATAAAATAATTGAAACCTTCACCAAAAACCTTGTTTGATGTTTCTGTGTGGTCTTACATTCACAAGTCATCTTACCCGAGATTGATATTAACTTGAGAAGTGCATGCCTATGAAAATAAATACCAAACTTTTCCTTGAGAAATTTTAAAATAAGTAATAATTCATTAAGTGACTCGCCAAGAACTTAGTTTTGTGTTTTATCATGGAATTGCGTTCACAAGTTAAGTTAACTAAAATTGAGAGGTGCACAAGAAGAGCATGTCTATCCCAAGTAATATCAAACCTCTCGCTGAGAGAGGTTAGAATAGGTTAAAAATCAGTAACTAACTTTCCAAGCTCCCAGTTTGGTGTTTTAGGGTGGACCTGTATTCACAAGTCAACTTACTCAAGATTGAGACCTACCTGAGAAGGGCATATCTATGCCAAGTAGTCTTAAATATCACCTTGAGAGAGATTAAAATAGGTCAAAAATAAGCAACTTAGTCACCAATGACCTGATTTGGATTGTTAGTGTGGACTTATTTTCAAAATTTATGTTACTCAAGATTGATATCCACACGTGAAGGGCATGTCGATGCCAAGCGATTTTAAACATCACTTTGAGATAGGTTAGAATAAGTAAAAAAAATTAAGTCACTTGTTAAGAACTAAACTTGGTGTTTTAACATGGAATTACTTTCATACGGTAGCTTACCTCATATTAATAACCACTTGGGAAGAGCATGGCTATTCAAAGATATCTCTAACCTTTCCTTGATTGAGGTTATAATATATAAAAATCAGTAAGTGACTCACCGAACACCTAGTTTGGTTTTTGGCATGGAATTACATTTACAAGTTACCTTACTTGAGATTGAGACCTACCCGAGAAGGGAAATCCTATATAAAGCAATATTAAACCTCAACTTGAGAGAGGTTAGGATAGGTCAAACATCAATATGTGACTCTCTTAACAGTGTGTTTTGTATTTTAATGTGTACTTACACTAAAAATTCAGCTTACATGAGATTGAGAGCCACCCAAGAAGGGCATGCCTATGCTAAGAAATCTTAAACCTCACTTTGAGAGATATTAGAATAGGTTAAATATTAGTAAGTGAACTACCAATAAACTTGTGGAACAAAATAGACAATTCCCACACATCTAACAGGGACGATACACAGTATCAATTTTTTCTTTTATTCCCAATTATATTATATCTTCCCAGATACATAGTTTGGGAATTATTAAATAAAAATGTAAAGTAGATATTAGTTAATCTAAGCTATGAACAACTGTAAACAAATTAAATACATGTTGTATATAAACATAAACATGACATAAGAATTTAAACTAATGGAAATAAAAAAACCATAATGTACGAGAGATATGAAGAAAGAATTCAACTAAATAGAAGACGCTCGTGGGGCTATGTCATAGAGGTGACTGGAAAATATGGGAGCATGAGTGATTGTGCATGAGCTCTGAAAAGGATGGATGTAGAGTATTAGGATGGATTGGAGTGCTTAGAAAGGGAGTGGGGAGCCTATGAACGCTCTGGTCTAGAAGATGGGTGCTTTGGTCTATGTAAAAGCTTTGAAACTGATCTTCATAGGTTTGAAATATGGTTTATAAACCTCATTATCTATCACATTAACTTCGTTGTACTGCTTTGGATGTCATTGGTATTCCAAGATGATGAAGAGACCTGTAAAAGGCCAAGAAATACTATCTAAACGCTAAGAAAAAATAATAATGCAAATGAATGGATTGGATTGATCTCATCTGCCACAATAATGGGCTTACTAAATGAGTGTTACACTACATTTCGAACCCAAATGTAGCTCTGGTAAGTGTGTGCATAATGTGCCATAGTTTCTCTTGCACGAGTAACACTCTGTGAATTAGTGAGAAATAACTATATGTAGAAAATGTAATTAAATGTGTTCATGGAATAGATTAGAATCCTCCCCCTATGTTGTGTGTGATGCAAATGACCTAACTTTGTGCCTTGTGATGGAGCTATGTGGATTCAAGTGATCTCCAATGCAATAGATGGATGGAACTCTAGATGGATGATAATAGTGACAAGTGCTTCATCCCTCATTATGGTCTCATAGCTTTATATTTATAGGGTTCTCTTAGTCTAATTTCATAGTTAACCCCAAAATGGTTGACCACCAATAAGAAAAATACCTCAAATGGATAGAAAGAGCCCAAAAAGTGTTTGGAAAGTTCAAGAAGGATCAAGACGACCGTGGTGGAACCAAGGCACCCATGGGTGCCCTACTCGAGGGTAAAATAATAAAAGATGACTGAAATAGACTGGGTATGTGTTTTGTGGAGGTTGGGAATGATGATCAAATTCAAATAATAATGTCCAAGATACTGGGGTTAATTAGTACTTTCTTCACTCAAAAACCCTCTAAATAGTAGTATGAGACTGAGACTAAATAGTGTCTACAGTATATGATTTTGTGTCTACATTTTCTCCCATTTTATGTTGGTGGGTGGAAATCTCAATAACATAGAGTAGATAGAGATGTGTACCTGATATCGATGTATATTAACAAATAAGGTTTTCCGAAGGACTAGACAAAGCGTGGAATGATAAAAAGATGATGGAGCATGGAAACTAAAGATGAAAATGCGCAAAAAAAGTGATGAGAGCGAAGCTAGGGTAGAACGTGTTTGTTGATGTTGATGTGAGTAGTGTACCTATATGGTTAGTATGTGAAATGTTTTGCCATTAAGTGTTGTTATTTATGTCATTATTGTTGCTCCCATTTGACTTCTTTTTTATCATATGGCTAGACCTGCAAGTAGAAAACAATCAAATAGTCAAATATTTATGTATATGTGTGTAAAAAATCAATGTAAAAGACAAATGCAAAAAAAAAGTACGTAATGAAAATGTGTAAATTGAACATGTTCCCCTAATCCATGTTGAGATAAAGAGTGTAAAACGATATCATGTACTATCGGGGTTTTTTGGGTGATCCGACACCATAGGCCAAATAAGTATAGGTAGGAAATGCTCTGTGTGTGAAGAGATCTTTGTATTTTCCTAGTTTTTTTGATCTGATGCCACTAGTCAAAGTAGTGTAGGGAGGTACACCCATTGTAACCTCTAATCTTGTAACTACTTCCCAGAGTGTGAAGGACTCCATGTCCTATAAAATTCATTGTGTATAGAGGTCATAGATTGGTCTGAACTCACTCACTATATGTAAAGCTACAATTCCATGCATTGAAAGTGCATTGAAGCTAATCGGTGTAAATACACTGTGTAGACAATAGAACCCCAAATTATGCTCCCCTCTTTGGGGGTGCATGCGATGTTGCTGATAAGAGAATGTGACCCCAAAATAGGACCAACGGCATGTACTCTGAAACTATGCCCTGTAGGGAGAACATGAATGCTCTTGGTAGAAACCAAGGCACACACAAACAAGGATGGCTAACGAAAGACAAGTGGTAGTATGAACAAGAATGCATGTAAAAGAAAGTGTGTAATCTATGTAAATCATGTATAAGCTAATAAGAAAAGTGTTGTAAACATGAAACAAGAAAAATAAGCCATAAAAATAGGGTTTCAAACATAGGACATCACTCACGATGTCGAAAGACATGTAAGGCCATCATGGCTACAAACAACAAATAAGTGTGTACATAAAGCGAAAGGAAAAGCTTGTATATAAGAAGCAAACAAATACAAACAATGTAACAAACAAGTTTTGAAGAAAATATTCCTACCTAACCAATGTTGGACATGAACCACCTGTTAGCATGTTAGAAAGATAAGTGGTATGTCAAAATCATGTAAAAACAAGTAATGTAGAGTGTTAAGTACAAAATGAAACAATAGAAACTTTGAGAGATGAATGTGAATTCCCCTACCCACTAGTGTAGGAAGGGTAGAAGCTGAGCATCCATGTTGCGTGTAAAAAACCTGTATATGTGATCACCATGAGAAAAATATGTGAACATGCATGTGTGTATGATATGGATAAATGACATACAAGCAATCTAACTAGCATGTGTAATAAAGTGACCATGAACAAGCACAAGTAAACAAGAGTAAAAAAAAACCATAATATGCAGTGTGCTTTGGATGGATGAAATGAAATTCCAAATGGAGTGATAAGAGCCATGTGCCTCGGAGTGAGTGGAAATGTATGCAATGAAGTTCATTTTTCCCCCTCAGAAGTCAATATTGAACCTTAAACAAGAGTGCGTCATCGGGAAATGGTAGAAGTGTGCTATGTGTCTATCACACTATGGTGAATGTGTAAGTGTAGTGATGAGATGTGACCTAGTGACAGTGTGTACATGAACCCTATAGCCAAATCATATATAATGACTAGATGAATGTATAAGTGATGATTTAGCATAAGTGTATATTACTAGGAGATGAATGGATGGGTGATGATTTAGCCCTAAGTGTATATTACGACAAGATGAAAATATGTAGTGGTGATGTAACCTAAGGTATATACCACTACAAAATGATGGAATACTTGACGATTTAGCCTAAAGAGTATGTCACTAAATTAGAAATGTCACATGATGAAAGGTGGACTAGTAAATGTGTGATGAGTGTAAGGTCCATTTGATTTATAAACCCTTGATAGTTGAGTATGGACTGAGGAACTAAAGTGCGTCATATTGTAGTGAGTGTAACGTGTAGAAGAGAATGTATGATGTGTAATGATTGAATGACCATGTGATAAGTAAAATATGTAAATATGTGATGTGTAGATTAATATGCAAGATGTGTAGAATATGTAAAGTGTAACATATAGAGTGACATGTAATTTATGTAGATGGACTAGTAATGTATTATGTAGGATGAGGAGTGTATGATGTTAGATGAGTAGAAATTATAAGTATGATGTATGCATAATGATGACTAGTATGATGTATCATGTATGACACGTGATACATGAATAGATGCGGTGTGTAAGACCTATAGTGTAGTGTGTGGGGTTCATGTGTAGTAATCCCTCAACATTCAAGTGTGAACCGAAGGACAAGAGTGTTCATCGGGTACTGGTTGAGATTAGAATGTGTGATGATAATGCCTATATGAAAATGTAAAGATGATAGATGCTAGGGTGAGTGGGGAGGTAATATATGCAATGCCCCCAAGTATATATGAGTGAGTAAACTAACCAACGATACTAGTTAATCTAAGCTATGAAGAACTCTAAACAAAGTAAAAAGATGATGTAATAAAACGTAAAGATGACCCAAGAACTTAAAATAATGGAAATCAAAAGACCTAATGCGTGAGAGAGAAGAGGAAAGAACTCAGTTGAATACAATATGTTTATGGGACAATGTTGCAGAGGTGATTGGAAAATATCCAAGAAAGAATAACTGTGCAAAATCTCTAAAATTTATGGACGTGGAGTATCTGGCTAGATTGGAGCACCTGGAGTGGGACCGGGGTGCCTATGAGTTTTCTAGTCTTGAAACTGGTCAGCCTGGTCTGTGTAAAAGATTTGAAACTGATCTTCAAAGGTTTAGAAGATGGTTTGGAACCCTCACTTTCTGTCACATTAACTTTTTGTATTGCTCTGGATGTTGTTGATATTCTAAGATGATGAAAAGAACTGCAAAAGACCTAGAAGTAGAATCAAAACCCTAAGAAAAAGTAAGAATGCAAATTAATGGGTCGGATTGGCATAATCTACCACAAAATTGGGCTTATAAATGGAGTGATGCACTAAATTTTGGACTCACATGTAGTTCTAGTGAATTTGTGCATAATGTGCCCTAGGTAGTCTTGTGCTAGTTACAGTTTGTGAAGTAGAGAGAAATAACTAGATGTAGTAAATTTAGTATAATGTGTGCATGGAATAGGATAGAATCCTCCCCCTATGTTGTGTATGATGTAGATGACCTAGCCTTGTGCCTTATGATGGATTTATGGATGCAAGTGATCTCTAATGCTATAGATGGATGCAACTCAAGATGGATGATAGTAGTGACTAGTGCTTGGTCGTTATGTGTATGGTATCGTATGTATATTATAAATATCTATAGTTTCTCTCATTGGTCTACACTTTTCCATCCCACATTTAGCAATAGAATGTACTAAGGATGAAACACCAAAAATAATGCATATCTGAAATGGATAGAAAGATCCTTCATAGTTGTGGGAAAGGTTAAGTCCATGTTCTATTTTGCCCAAGGTGGTAGCTCCAATGTTTGTATGTAAGCTTTTTTCGAGTCTAAAATAACAAAAGATGAAAGAAACAAATTTGGTATGTGTGTGGTGGAGGTAGGGAATGACTATAAAAATCAATAAAAATGGCCAAGAGATGGGGGTTAATTATTAGTTTCTTCACTCAAAAACCCTTTAAATAGTGGTATGAGATCAAGTCTAAATAGTGTCTATAGTGTATGATTTAGTGTCTATAAGGAAACATTTCTTATAAGATCTGAGACCCAAAAATAATAATAAAAATTTAGGAAAGTTCTCAGAAATTATAGAACTTACAAACCTCAGGTATGAGGTGAAACAAATCGACAACGACACCATGTACAAAATGCTCTATTAGTTTATCTCATTTCCATCCATTTTACTTGGGGTTGAATCAAATATAACGTGCCAAAAAAACCTCAATTTCAATTAGTGTTAGGGTGTCTGAGGAGATATATTGCGATTAAGACCTCGTGGAACCAAACATATGAAACTTACACGACTGGAAGAGATTATATACACTATCAAGAATGAATTTTTACAACCCAACTATCCTAAATCTTCCCAATCACACTGGTTAAGCAAGGTCTCTTAAAATACCTAAAACTAAAAAAAATTGAAACATTGGTAGAAAAGTTATCTCAAATAATGGTACCTAAAAAACCTTTGATCAGGGCATACATCTTGATGTCAATCTATTTTTAAAAATCATCTCTTTATTTCTCTTCTCTCTAGGAGGTTTTCTAAGTGTGGTAACAAATGTACTGTTCCCAATATCATCAGTTTGAGTTAGTGTTACAGTGTCTGGTGATATATTACAAATGGAACCTCTTTGCACTAAAACAACAGTACACACACATCCAAGTGGGATGGTATACACTATTGAAAGCATCATTTCATTTCTCAAACATATCATACTTTTGTATCTACATCATTTTTCTGACATCTCTTAAGATTACTGAGACCAAAAAATAGTAAAAATTTCATGAGAAAATTATCACAAACTATAGCACATAAAAACCTTTAATTTGATCTTATATCTTAGTATCAACTCCATGTACAAAATTAACTCTTGGTTTCTCTCCTCTTTTTTCATTTTCTGGAGGTGGAAGTAAATGTAACACACCAAAAAACATTAGTTTAAGTCACTGTTATGGATTTGAGGATGATAGCTAATTAAAAAACCTCGAGGCACCTAACATATGACACCCATATGTATACGGGTGATTTTTTATGGTGTTGGAGGTATTGTTTAACTTCATTACTACTTTGAACCTTCCTAACTACATCAGTCAATAACATCTTTTAAAATCCTTAAGAAAAACAATAGTTAAACTTTGACAGACCAATTATAACAAACTATGGTACCTACGAACCTCTCTTTGAAGCCTATAACTCAATGTTGGGATAATGTACAAAATAATAACTTAGTTTCTCCTTTTTTGGTCAATTTCTTAGTGTGGCTGTGAATTCAACATGCCAAAAAAAGGTTTGAGGCAGTGTTAGGGTGTCTGGGAAAATATCTTCCAAACACAACCTAGTGACCCCAAATGAATGGTGTTCACACATCTTTTTGAGTTAGTATATGCTTTCAGAGGAATTATTTTTCTTCCCAATCATCTTGGACCTTACAAGATACATAGGTCAAGTGACGTCTCTTAAGTTTCTTTATAACAAAAAATATTTTAAATTTGATACAAAAGTTCTAGTAAATTAAGGTACCCAAAAACCTATTCTCTAGGGCCTACATATTAGCATGAAGATAGTGAAAAAATTCCTCTCTTTCCATTTTATGTCATATTGGCAGCGAATATATCAAGTTAAAAAGTATTAGTTTGAGTCAGTGTTTAGGTTGTTTAGTGTGATAAATTACGAATGGAACCTCATGACACCAAACATATGGTGATCACATGTTTGAGTGGAATTTTATAGGCTATCAGAGGCACCATTTAACTACCTAACAATTTATTACCTTCTTGACTACCTCGGTAGGTGGCATCCCTTACATCCCTAAGACTAAAAATAGTCAAAATTCTATGCACAAGTTCTGACAAACTATAATACTTATAAACCTATTGTCTAAACCTAAAACTCAGTGATGGGTACATATAAAAATTTATTTATCTTAAAGTTAGGGTTAGTGTTAGGGTGACTGGGGAAATATTTTACAAAAAGAACCTCATGTCGCTAGATAGATGGTGATAAAATGTTTGAATGGGATGGTATACACTATGAAAGGTATCATTTTTTCCCGAAAATCTCCAAAACATTCCTAGCTACAATAGCTAAGAAATTTATTTAAAGAGCCTCGAAAAACACAAACATTCAAACTTTTACGGGAAGGTTCTCACAAACCATGGCATTTGGAAACGTCTTATCTAAGACTACAACTAACAATTTTGCATATTTAAAAATTTCTCTCATTTTCTCACCTCTCCTATTGATTTTTTTAGATGCAGTGAACACAATGTGTCAAAAAGTCAGTTAGAGCCAGTATTAGGGTGTCTGGTGTGATATGTCGTTAACGAAACATCATGGAACCCGATTTATGGTTATAACATGTTTAATAAGGCTGATATATAGTCTCATAGGATTAATGTTTCTACCCAAATGTCACGGACCTTATTGACTACAATAGTTAGGAAGGGTCTCTTAAGATCCATAAGAATGAAATTTTCAAATTTTGGCAAGATTTTTAGCACAAATTGTAGCAAATTGGAACATCTCATGTGACCCTACATCCCATCAGTAGTCCTATCTAAAGATCCCCAAGACCAATAAATATTCAAACTTTGACAAAAACATTATAGTAAACCATCACACCTGGGAACCTGATTTCTAATCCTATAGATTGATGTCCAGAAAATCTATAAAATTATCTCTCAGATTATCTCCTCTTAATCTAATTTACTATGGTAAATTTACTCAAAAGTAATTTATAAATATGGTTTATTCTAATATATTTTGAAGACTTATGAGTTGTGTACTTTTTGGAGCTCAAAATTGCATCCATCTCTGAGTCATAGACAACCCATAATTTTGAGGAAACATGGGACTGTCTCCAAGTTGTGGGACCTAAACTAAGACAGATCTCCAGAGAAGGTTAGCTTCCTATGCTTATTTGTACTACTAAACTACTCCTAGGAAGGGAAACATAACTATCTAATAGTATTCTATGATTCCAAGGGACTAGGGACAGAGGGAGATCAATAAAAGGGAAATCCTACACTAAGGGAGTTGATGGGACAAAAAATAAGGGTGAAGAAACTTTTAAATGAGAGAAATTTGAGGAAACTAAAGGTGGAGATGGAGGAAATTAAATTCATAGTCAAGAGTAGTATTTGAACTCCCATTTTTATACAATGCACAATAGAAATAAACCCTTAAGTATGAATAAACATAAACAACATACTTCCAAATAAATTAAGAGGCAAGAAAAAGCAACAAATCACCAACTAGGGAAAACTAATAGCCACAAAATAAATATTTTATTGATTTAAGATGATGAGAAGATCATTGCAATCGAGGAAGAAGGTATAAACACACTTTAGAATGAAAATCCAATTCCTAAAATTCAAGACCAACTATGCAAAACTTTTCAATGATGCCTTTGCATTCTAAAAGTATATAACATTATAAATGAGCATCACTTTACAATTTTAAAAAGATGGGAGAGAATGAGAGAGAGAGAGAGGGAAAATATAGGGAACTCAAATTTCCACCTTCACTCACCAACAACATGTATTAAATATCATAAGAAATGCATGGGAAACCTTCCAAGGCCGTTCCTCCATGATTTATTGCTTTTCGAACAAGAAATGGGCACCATACTCACTTAAATCTAGTTTTTTGACTATATAGAACTACATCATTAAATGCTAAGAATGTTTTCTTCATTTTATCCCACCTACTATCACCTACCTCTATATTTTATATCTCCATTCTCTATTAGATGAAAATGCATTTCCAAAAAGTTCAAGTTTGTCAAATTTGGAGCACCTAGGTGAAAGTTATGACCATACGAGTCCAAGGGGGGTTGAAGAGGAACATGGGTACCCTAGAATCTTCCACAATTCACAATTAAATGTTTTTTTGCTTAATTTTGTGGATGGAATGGGTGTGCAGGGAACAAAGAGGAGTGAGGAACTAGTTCTGGTTAATCCATTATTTTTTTCTTTCCACACAGTGATCATTAATTTGTTTGGTGGTTGGAGTTTCAAGTCATGAGTTGAACTCAGGTATTGTTCCACCTAGTCATCTAGTTCCCGTAACTCCCTTTTGGTCTTCAAAATAAACATTCACCCCTTTCCTTCCCCTTTTTCTATCAAATATGTTTCACCAAATTCTTCCCAAATTAATCAAAAAGATAAGGGTTGAAGGCCAAGGAGGAATACATGTTTGTGATTTCAGTTGAAGGTTGTGCGCGCATTCTAATTTCCCAATGCAAGTTGATTGTGAGAGATTCCTTTTGGCTAGGAGGAACTACCTTAAACAGAAAGCAAGAACACAAAACATAGTTAATAATAGAAGGTTAGTGGATTGCCTAGCGTCAGCTAGATCTAGGAAGTGTGATACTTCCTTGACGGATGTCAATCAACTGATATATATATATCAATATCAATGTTAATTTACTTAAATGATTTAATAATTAAATTGGTTAAGGTCTTGGGTCAGGTTGAAGGATGGGTAGGGGGTTGGGAGGTCATAAACAGGGTTCTGGTAAGACTTGGTGGAGTTTGGGCTTGATTTGGGTAATTGGATAGCTTGTTGGTTTGAGTAATATTGCTAGACAAAGAGAACAATGTCAGTCAAGTTGTGATCGAAAACCGTGTATCTATGACCTATATCAGTTAGGGATAACTAATCTCGGTTTCTGTCAGAATGGTAAAATATCATAAGCAGTTGTGTAGGTTTTCTCTATGTCTACACTGAGAGATAGGGAGGTGTGTGGAGAGGTTTCAGGTAGATTAGATGGCTTGGGTGAGGCTTTTGTGAGATGTTTTGGGTTGTTAATGTTAATTTAGTAAAACCCTGAAATGAGATACAGTAACCGAAACCAGTCTGGTGACAGGTGCTAGTGAAGGGGAAACTGAAGATAGTTAAAGTAAGTGGCATTAGTAGGGGAAATTTGGTGAAAGCTGATTAACAGGTAGTTTTGGGCTTATTTTTGATTACACACAGAATGAAGGGGGATCTATCCTGGTACTTGTTTAGGCCTCTAGCTAGATGTATTTTATTGTCTTGATGTTGAGAAAACTTTGGTTCATGGTTGACCTCAAATAGTTCTCCCAAAACTCGAAGTGACAAATGCGGGAAAGAGGTTGCAAAATTTTATATATTGTGACCGACGATGGTCAAGGTGACCGGAATCGATTGAGGGTTAATCGGCGTTGGTTAAGATGGGATATCCTAGGTTTACCAAAAATAACAAATCTTGGCTATTTTTTGCGTGCTCAGATTGTTGGCCTGGGTCTCAAGTGATGGTTAATGCCTAGATAGGTGGGCATGTTGTTGGAGAAGGAATAGGAATTTAATGCTAGGGTTAGGTTAAGTACCATGTGGTTAGGATAAGTGGAGAAAGAGTGTTAGTTAATTAATAGGCTAAGAATAAGTCAATGGTGAGGTGTAAATTAACCTAATTAAAGTAATTATATTATTAAATAATGTGAGGTTGGGAATTAATTCAATTTTAAATAATTAAATTAATATTAATGTGATGTAAAGGGGTCATGGTTAAGAAAACACATTATGGGAACTAATTAAAGGGGACCAAGGGGAGTGTGACCCAAATTTGCTTTCTACATTTGGCCCTTTTTGTCACGTATCTTGTATTAATAAGTGATGCTGACAAAAAGAAAAAAAATTTAGCAACCAAATATAAGTGGGAGTGAGGTTTCCCCAAGTGTGAGTGGAGGTGATCCCCCTCAAACAAGGAGATGATGAGGTGTGAGACAGAATCGCTTAGTGGTTTGATAAATGGGTAAGTGATGAAAGTGAAGGTAGGTGAGTTTTAGGTAAGGGTGTGGGAATTTTGGGTAATGCGTAAGGGTCAAATTGGGTAATGGGTAATGGGAAAGGGTCATATTTGGTAATGGGTAATGAAAATCAAATGTATGCACACGTATAGATTACAACACAGTACTAGGTTGTAGAGCTTGTAAACTTTACATTGTCTAAGGTCGATAAGTTTATCAAAACAAGGTTGAAGTGATTCAGGTGTCCAGGGTACAACATATGGTCTGAAACCATGATGTAGGTTAGGTGCAAGAACATTTTGTTATGTTCTGGTACACTAAAGGTTTAGTTAAGATAAACAACACGAAAATAGGCAAGTTAAGGTCATTAGGCTATAATGAGTACGCAAATTCAAGTCAAGGTATATTGGTTGTGGCACGAGTAAGGCCAAGGTATATGTAAAATAATAGGTCCCGAAACAAAATTAAGGAAATGTATGGGTGACCTATTGCACGACCTCAAACGGTGATGATTGTGAGCTTTAGGGATGTCCTTAGTGAGGCACGGTATTATCAGGATCATCTGACGACCATCGGGATAGATGTCCCCTCCTATGTTGTGTACAGGGCATTGTTTTTTCTTGAAAGTGCACCCTATAAGGAGATGACTGTAGGTGTTCTAAGTTTTCTCTGGATCTCTCTCTTTCGTAGATACAACGGAAACACCTCAGCTCTGTGGGTATACCTATTGTTGAGGTGAGTCTTTGGTATCAATGTCGGTTCCTTTTTAATGTATCCTAGACTAATTTTTACAGGTTATGAGGGTAAAAAGATGACTGTAAATGAAATGAAAACTGGGGTGATACACCAAACTTGTTGAGGGCTATTACTGAGTACGTGCACAATCAATTTTAGAATGGATTCTGGATGCACAAAAAATTATTTTTTCAATGGAATGTTAAGGTAAAACACTTAGTCTATTAAGGGAATAAATCATAAAAATGCAGAAAGAAAACATGCACACTAATATTATGCATAAATTACTAAATTTGCAGCAAGATAAGATGATTAATCAAGGAATTTTACATTCCTAAGAATTAATAGGATATACACAACACTGTAAATAATTGGAAAGGCATAAATCAACTCTCATTCAAAGGGAAAAAGTGGAAAAATTTGATTAAGGAATCATGTGTCAAAAAACATCCTCTCTTTATGCCTTGCAATGGCACAAAATATATAGCAAGTTTATTCATCCCACCCATCCTAAAAATAAACTAAAAATTGTGCTCACCCATACATCCTATTTTTATCCTTTATTATGAATAAATAAAGGAATAAAAATAAACATGCTAATACAATGAGGCATTAATAGCCTCGATTTAAAAAATACAATCCAGTCAAATTGTAGTTGATTAATATATTTTTAATAAAGTAAGATGAATAATTTGGCTAATAATAATCTTTTCTTGATGAGCAAGTCATCTCCAATGCATGCAACTTGTCTTCAACTATTTGATGTCGCATTTGCAATGATCTACTTGCAATGATAAAATTAGCACTTTAATCCTACCCCTTAGATGCACATGCAAGAATAAATATCTGTGTGTGAGTAAAATAATTTCTTTATTTTCAATACTTTGCTAAAATAATTCACCCATGCATTCATCCTGACAAGGACCACTTGTTCTGATGTTGACATCCTTTATGTCCTTTTCATGATCCATGTTATGGTTGATGCTGAATTTTGTTGTATATTCTTCGCCATCATATGGTCCATGGAGTTGGCGCACATTTTTTTGATTTGAATTCCTTGGCTCCCAATTTTATAATCATAAGTCCTTCATTTTGACCATGGACACCTTTTTCCACATGGTCATAAAATTCATTTTTTCATGGTATATATAATAATCATTGATTGATTATTTATTACCCTAACCACTTCATAGCATATAATTTAGTCTTCCCCCATTTTGAAAATATTTAAGGTTTTGGACATTAGTCTTGACATCCTTGATTATACACTTTGACCCATCCCTTTGAATGTGGTCGGTCTCCTTTGGTTAATCATAAGCATGAATATATACCATTTGATTCTTAGTCAAAAACAATGATGGGGAATGAAGTATGTTCCCCTACTCATATTGCATTTACCCTTTGTAACTTATCAGTGGCTCTTCATTCGAGACTAACCCGAGTTGAGTTAGGGCTTGATGAATTGTTTCCATGTGCATAATTTCTTCAACCCTATTTAGGTTTATGAGCTTGGTGGCTGGCTCGGGTAAAAACATAAAACCCTAAAACATTTGGAATTGTTTTGAGCTATCCGTTGAGCTAGGTATACTCTTATGAATTTTCAACCGGTGGTGATTGTTAACTAAGAACAGAGCTCTCTATTTTACATAATTTGTTTGTAATAGAGCCATTTTGTGGAAATATATGTACGTGGTTTCCATTCCTCAATATATCTCATGATCTCCTGAACGTTTCACTTTACACTTTAAGGACTCAACTATGAGGTATCATGTCTCCAATAGTATCCATGTATCGATTATTGAGAAGGATCACTTTTGTATCGGCCATGATTTGAGATTTGAAAGAATGGATAAAGATGTTTTAACTCACAATTTTGGAGCTTTGTCATTGCATAAATCTAGATTCATTTTACTTATTTGGGTGCTTGCTTGGTCTCTGACCTAGATCCTAGGTTTTTGTTGATGCTCAATTTATGAAGTTCATGAAAATCTCTGGCTTTTCCTTGGATAACCACTATTTTTCATACTTATGAAGCCTAACTGGTAAGTTATTATTCAATCCTTGAGCCTTTTTAGAAACCCTGTGACAAACATTTTTAAAATGTGGAATGAAGTGGATGATTTCGTTTATCTACACTTCTATGATTTCAAATTTCAAATTCAAAAGTTATTTTTTGATAACCTTGATATGGATATCCTTTCTTTTTCTTATGAGTTCATGGATATGAAACTTTTCCTTCATGGGCATCTTGGTATATGCCTTCTAAGTTGTATTTCTAATTGACAAGTTGTATTGTGAACTCTCCATCACTTTTTATAAATATATGGTTGCTTCTCAATTTCCCTTTTGTGGAATGATGTGGATTTATCTAAGCGACCATTACTATACATTCAAATCTTTGTTACCTTGTTATTATTGATATTCTCTTTCAAGACTTCAAGAATGGAAGGGTTTCCTTAGTCCGTCATGAATTTGGTGTTGTTTTTCTACATCTGTGCTTGATTAACTTATCAGTTGGGCTTGACAGCCATGATTTCATGTAATTTTGCAATTCCTTAAGGTATTACCCATTTTTTCTTCTCACTTTTCTTCGCTTTTGTATTCTCCATTCAATTTTTTTTGGGTTGATTCTAAAACTGGTATTTCTCTATACCTATTATTCGAACCTCATACCTCCTAAATCTTGGCATTCGAGATATAGTCATTTGTGATTTCTCTGATAAAGTTAGGCTTTGATATGCCTACATATTTTTGATTTCATTCTCTATAATGTAGATTTCATGCTCTGTTGTAGATCTATTTGAATTCTAGGGTTTTGTATTTTCTTTTGATTTTCTTATAATTATTTTCCATTGATGTTCCCATTTGGATCTACACTTTGAAATTAACTAGATCTGTAACTATAATAAAATCTTGTTCATTTACTTCATGTAGAGGCTTTTTTCAGAGCTCAATTTTCTTTCTAACCCTAGTTGTATCTTGTGTACTCATACTTCTTTCTTTTGTCAAGATGATGGTTCTGGAACTCTGGTTTTCCTGATCCCAACACTTTGTAAGATGTAAATGAATTTTGGAAATGAAGAAATTAAATTACGTCCTTTGTAAAATGACCCTTCATTTGTTTTGATTTAGGAAAACAATCCATTCCTTAAAGGATTTTATTTTTATTATTCTTTGTACTTCTTGTGATAATGTGTCAATGTTTGTACTCATTACTTTGAATAAATATGATCGTTGTCATTTTAAAACATGATGATTATTTCCATCTCTTCTTTGAATAACAAACTCTTGATCCCTTTAGCATGCTTGTACTTATCATCCAATATTTTTTTTTAAAGGTATTCCTTTAATAAATGATTTCTAGCTCAATTTCATCACATACCTTTTTAGATAATTGTATGTTGCAAAACCATACTGATCGGCAGTGCCTTTTTTGAAATTTGGTCGTCACAAATTGAATCCTTTATCCTAAAGATGGCATTTTATTATAGCTCCTAGAAGACTGTTCCTGTTTGAGTTGGAAACTTTTTGCATGTATGGCAATGAATACAGTAGAAATGAGGTATTCAAAGAAACATTGAACTCCATTTTATAACTAAAAATGCCACTTTCTTGATATTGTATACTTGAACTTTTGAGTCTCGTGTACACTTGGCATAGAGATAAAGATTGTATTTGTTAGATTTGTTCATAATTCCCACATGGTTGTGACCTTCTCTGTTTAAACATTTCATACTTTTAGATTATGTTTGATCACTTGATATATCTAAGGTTGTATATTGAATTCTATTGGACCTTCTACACCTGTTACATTTACGAACATTGTACGTTTCCTTGAAAGCTAAAAATGAATTATTTTGAACTTAAAAAATGATGTTGCTTATTTATTATCAACTTATGATATTCTATATGCGTACTTATCTACGGCAACCGTTAAAATTTGTTTGAGATGAACTTGAAACTTTTTTGTGAATACCATAATTGCACTTTTGAATACAAGTTTTTTTGAAACTGTGAATATAGGGAGTTAAAAAAAAACCCCGAGCTCAATATTGATGGCCATTTTTTTTCTCCTTTTTAGGTATCAAGATGTAGTTTATAGAGGATAGCTAGAAAAACAATTCAGAAATAAAATAACACATCCTTAAGGCAATGATGGGTTTCTTTTACCTCCTTACATTTTCAATTTCATAAGTATATGCATTCTTTTTTCTTCAGTTATTTATCACGGTTTGTGTGAGAAGATGTGCACAGTTATTCCTCATGAATAACTAAAAATATTTTTTGTGTAATGAGATGTATATTTTCCTTTCCATACTTTTCTTCATTTTTATGGATAATAAATTGGATAATAAATGAACATATGCTGTTCAAAACACTTAAATAATTCACTTAATCATGGAAATAAATTAAAATTGAATGTACCTTGTTGATGATCATTTGAAATGTAAACTGCTTGTAAAAATATACCTCGTATTTCAAAGTAGGAACTTGTTTACGGTTTCACAGCATCATATCTAATACATGCTTTCATTTCTACCTTCCTCAGGGCTTTGCGATGGTAATTTATGGTTGTTGCATAGTTATGAAGAGGGTAAAAGATGGAATGGTTGCATATATGAGGCAGGGAGTTCTGTAACTGTGCTCAAGTTGTAGTTTTGATCCAAATGTGACTTCTAAGATTGTCCAAAACCAAATAATTAAAATTGTATCCCTTTCTAGGGTGGTTGATAAAAAACATATCCAACTCCTGTAACCCGACCAATATGAGAAAGTTAAAAGTTTCAAGTTTACCTTTTTCACACAGGGTACAAAAAATGTCAACATTTCTAGCAATCCTATGGGGAAATCTGCTTGCTATCTTGTAGACCAGTGCCTTGATCTTGTCCATTGGGCATGGTGTTGAAGCATATAACCAAAAACTGAAAGAGTATGTGAGAATCAAATTGGAAATGATGTACCATGATGAAGTTGCACTCGGATGAAATAACAGAACAAAGATTTCACATACAGGAAAAGACAACAAAGTGTCTTGGTATGCTCATAAATTTCAAATGAAGGGATACATATAGGGTGCTGAGTAACCCTAGTGCATGACACACAAGCCCTAATGACATCACCCATGTAAGATGACCCTCCATATGTGAGTGGAGGACACATAGGATCACTCACACCAACACCCCCTCTTCATCAAAGCTAGGTTAGTGGTAATGATGAGTCAAAACAGAACAAGAAAACACTCCTAAAAAACTAAAAAAGATGTGTGAATGTGGCCCGGAAACTAAAGGCCTGATAAGGTGCCCATATACAAAAAACATCTTCCTAGAATAAGAAGAAGAGAAATGGGTCCCAACACAAAGATTGATGAGGTACCCATGCATAAAAAGAAGTCCCAAGCAATGAAGGAAAACCCAGTGGGAAAACCATCCACCACAAAAGAATAAAACACTCTCAAATCTAAGAAAGATGCCAAGGATGGGTCCTTGCCATCGACTAGCCTGAAAAGGTACCCATGTACAAAAGGGCAATCTCTCAGAAACATGAAGAAGAGAGAGGAATAGGGAGATAAGATGGATGTAGAAGATGCCATAAACAGATCTGAACTCTACAACTCTAAGAAGTATCCTAGAATGTCGATGATGAGATCCTCTACCTATGGATTGAAGAAGATCCATCTACACCAAACTGTGTGTCTTCCCTTAGGAAGGACATAAATGATGTGATGGAAGTCTACCCACTCCACGAAGGAAACCGAAGGTAGTAAGACGAAGAACTATGAATCTGGTCCACAAAAGTGTGACATAGGTCTAGCAAGTGAGTGTGAAGGAACATTCACGAGTGCAGAATTGTCAGATTATGAAGGGTGAACACTTATAGAAAAGATGTCCAACTAATGTGAAGGCATCAAAACATCCCCCACAATAGAAAATGGATCCACAAGCAAGTTTAGATCAATGAAGGACTCTAGAAAAGTGGAAGTGGCAAGAGTCCCAGAAGGGGAACTCCTAGCAATGGAGATGATCAACTCCTCTAAAATACCTGTAGATGGATGAGGAACATGTAGTACATCACAAGTGTACTTTACAAAAAGATGACTAAGGTCAGGACGATACTCATCCCAATGAGGGGGCTCAATAAAGAAAAGAGTGATGTCAGATATGTATGAGTCATCTAATGAAGGTGGACGAGTGAAAGGGGCCTCACATACTGAAGGTGCAAGAGAGGATGGTGTGATGACTGTGTGATACTGTATAGAAGACTACTCAATATCTAATGAGATGTGGGATGTGTCAATAATCTCTAAATTAGTGAGAGGAGGAGAAGAGTCCTCTGTAGTAATCTCAACATCAGAACTAGGTGCACAATCCTCATCATCAGAAGTAGAACAAAGCGAGTCTTTGTCAGAGGAACTATCATCACATGAGGAAATAGATGGGCCAACATAATCAGAAGCAACAACGGTGGCAATATGTGAAGGGTCACTATAGAGGGAATGAAGAATGCTCTACACATGGCGGGGTGGATCTAATTCTTCCACGTGAAGCCAGTGAGATGAAGAGACATGCATCATCATGTGACCAAAAACATGGTCACCTTTATTGAGAAAATCAATAAGATGACGATGATCAATGGGTGTAGGAACTATCCCAAGAAAGAAGTGTGAAAGACTCTTGTAGGTGAAGTAATGTTCCATAGAAGCACACCAAACTGAATATTTCTCTCTCCCAGTAAGAAGTGGTGAAGGCTGTAAGGTAATCTTATGATGCTCAAGTCTAGAAAGAGCACCCTTCATGATGTGGAATCAAAAGTGCAAGGTGCAAAAATGAAAGACATTAGACTCGGCCGATAATGTGTCTACATGAAATATAACCACCTAGGACAATATAATAACCCCCCTTATTTCGGTACTTTATAGTTGAGTGCATTAGATACAATTGGGTCTAATCATGCATTGTGAAATAGTTGGTAACTCGTCTTGCAATCAACGTAATAACGTGCAAGAGATGAGACCACAAATGAGTTTCATAGAGCGCAAGAAGATAACACCGTATACAAGCACAACTTACAAAAGACACTAAAAGGGACGAAATCAAATCCTGGTTGTGAGAAAAAGTGTCTCATGTTGCAATGGATACCCCCTACTACAGATTGTGGAAAATGTGTTCACTAGTCGCAAGCAATAATAAATGTAAAATATAATGAGAAAATGGACACAAGAAGGGTTCATATAATCGCCAGAATGCCGTAAAAGTGCTCGAAAGCAAAATAGGTGCTCAAAGTGTCATTGTAGACTTGAGCGCATGGTTAGTAAATTTTTTTGACAATAATGCCTAAAATTTATCATTTAGAAACGTCCAGTTTAGCTAATTTTATAGCTATTTGGACTCAGAAAAATGATGATAAACGATAAGAAAAAGACGATTTTTAATAATTGCTAATAGTAAATAAAATCAATTGTAATTAATAGAAATAGATTTAATCTAATTAAATATAATTAATTACAAAAGTAAATAAACCCTAATTAAGCTATAATTAAAAAATAAAATCCTAATTAAGATAATTTAAAATTAAATACCCCTTTGAATAAAGTTCCCCCTGAAAAAATTGAACACCCCCTTACTGAATATACCCCACCTCATAAAATAGACCCACCCAAAACTTAGAAAATTCCCGCCGTTTTAAATATTTGAAAAAACACACTTGGGGCTAGGTGAGGAATGAGTTAGGTGTCCCAAGGGGAGGAGACCAAGGTGAGGAGACCGAGGTGTGTGGTGGGCTTGGTCGGCATGTGGAGGAGAGTAGGGAGCTCAGAGTCGGGGATAGAGTGGGGTCGAGGAGGATGGGCTTCGGATGAGCCCGAGGGGAGATGACCACATGGGAGAGAGTGATATGGTGACACAGTGGGGATCGAGCTGTTTGTGAGTGGTATCAGCACGTGGTTAGAGGGATTTCAATGGATATGCATAGGAAGGGAAAGAGTCTGCAAAGGCTGAGCCACAGATTATAGGCTGAGAGTAAGAGAAGAAATGCAACAGAGAATTTAGGCTCAGAGATGGAGTCCATGGGTGAGCAGAGAGTGCGAGGAATAGGAGGACCAGAGGAGGAGCTCACATAGGGAACTCAGCCAGGAGATCTCGCGAAAAGAAGGGTCGCACAGGGAAAAAACTTTCCATACACCAGAAATGGCTCATGTCAGCTCAGGTCGGCTCGATTAGGGATAAGAAGCTCAGTTAGAGAAAAACAAACATTCCCTGAGCATAAAAAATACTTGGTTGAGGTGAAACATGAGGCAACTCAGGAAAATGGCCCAATGAGCGGTGTAGGTGGAAAGGGAGTTCGGAGCTTGGTTAGAAAAATCACACACCTAAAACACGAACTCGGCCAAAAAATAACTCGCAAACACCAAGTCAACTCAAAAAATGAAGAGATAGAAAAGAGCTCGGTTTGAAGAGGTAGATTTTAGGTAGAATATTGATTATTTCTTGGTGGAGAGCTCATGGTGAGATAAACGAGATTGGTGGAGAGTAGAGGAGCCTTGTGGTGAATGGAGAGAGCTCGGGGCTGAGCACAGAAAAACCAAACACTGAAACTACAACCTACAATTTGAACCTGGATCTATAAAACACAATGAAAACACAGAGAGCCAAAAAGAATAGAGATCAAAAAAATTTCATTTTAATTAATATTAAAAAACGGAAAATAAACAACCTCTATTTTAGTTGATCTGCTAAATTTAGCTACAGTTAACCAAATGTGGCTACAAAACCCCTGAAAGCTTCATGAATGCATGCACATGCACGAAGAACACATTAAACTGACACACTTTCCAAGACCATCTTATTAATAACGTTAGCAATAAAATCCACAATATAACGATAAAAAAACTTGCACAAGGACTAAAAGAACGACACCAAGAGTAATCGCAACCAAAAATAATGAGTGCAGATTTACCTGATCTCAGCTTTGATACCATGAAAGAGTTTCCGAGAATCGAATTGGAAATGATGCACTTCGATGAAGTTTCACTATTATGGAATCAAAGTAGCTCAGGTGTAATTGCAAGGAAGAATCGATCGATCAATGAAAGAGCTTGCATAACAGAGCAAAGATTGCACATACATGAAAAGACAGCAAAGTGTCTTGACATGCTCATGAATGTCAAATGAAAGGATACATATAGGGTGTTGAATAACCCTAGTGCATGAAACACAAGCCCTAATGACATCACCCATGTGAGATGACACTCCATATGTGAGTGGAGGACACATAGGATCACTCACACCAACAAAATCTACCTTTTCCAAAAAAAAAAAAAAAACTAAAACTTGAAAGGATCTGGTGAACCAGATCACGTGCACGAGTGCACTTATTGAATTGAAAGGCTACAATGTGCATTAACTACAATTATTGAAATGGAAATCCTAATCTACCCTATTCTAAGAAGCTACAAATTGAGGATAAATAAAACCTGAAATAGGAAGTGAAAATTAGCTTCCTTTTCTACAAAAAAGAGGTAATAAATGTAACTTGCCGAAAAAGTAGTATGAATGATCTGAAAATGAGATGTGTACCTTAATTTTTTTCTAAACCTCATCCCAAAACATGAAGAACCTTTCTAACTTATTTGAAAACTATTCTAAAGGGGTTTAGAACTTATTCTCAAGGGTCTAACTATCATTTGTAGGCTCTAATATACACATGGACCCTAGTATTACCATAGTTTTTTATGAGCCAGCCAGATATCAAATAGGGCATGCTCTCTAAATAGATGAAAAGCTAATTTTCCTATCGTGTACTAAAACATGAACATACTTTTCGATTATGGGCTCTCTCTGAAGTTGTTTTGAAGGTTGTTCAGCCTATATTAATCATTGTATATTCTCTTTGACATTTAGAAACTGATATAAAAAGTATTAAGCCTCTTTAAGATATTATAACTCATAAATCATGACATCATGAAGATGATAAGATGGTTGTTATCCTTATTTAATTTTTTTGAAAAAAAATTAGTATCTTCAAATTGTCGTTTACCTTTTTCAAACGGCTGATCGATTACTACCATGACTGATATTTTAGACGTACCTTCAAATTCTTCTATTTTATCCATTCTTACAATTCCCTTTTAACATTTAGTTTCCTCCCCGATGAAATATTGTTGCTCATGAATACTTACAATATCATCTTATAGTTCTCATGAAACACTGCAGGTCCCTAATAACGCAGCTATCTCCATACATGCAACACAATAAGAGTATTCACACCCAACTGCATGATCATGATCATTCTTAAACCAATCTGTCTCTTTTTTATTAGAAAACATGGAAATTGATAAGATGAAAATAGTTTTCTTGTCCCTTCGATCAGATGATTTATATTTGTAAATGATCTAAAAATTATCTTCAGGTTTTATCAACCGGGATGAATAAATAGTTTTTAGGAGTAGGGTGTCTTCATGCACACTATGCTCAGAATACAAAGACTTTTGATCATCCTTAATCTTCTTTAGATCTTTTGAAAAATCAAACTGTACCTTTTGAATGGGTTTCTTCTCTAATTATGGAGTATGATTGAACTGAAATTTAGAAACCCGTTGCTCTATGTTCTATAAAAACTCTAACCTGTTGTATTCTTCAACTGGTTATCCCTCCAGAATGATATTATGATCCTCTTTTTCCTAGACTGGAAGTATGAGTAAATGAGGAGTGGGACTAATCTCATCCTTACAAGGAAATTTTTTGAAGAGAGGTTTGGATACAAGCTCTATTTTTAGGACAACATCTAAAAGCCAACTTGGACACTATAATTTAGTTTCAATACATGATTGTGGGGTAGGAAAAGTAGGAATTGCAGCAGCCTGATAATTTGAAAACTGATGAACGCGCTACTTTGGATAGTAAATGGGAATATATAGGCATTGAATTTTGATAGGGAAGGTAAGTGGGAAAACTCTTTTGACAGGGTCTCTCAACCTAATCCCTATAATTTTTCATTGCTAATGATTCCTTGTATAGTACCTTGATAGCTAGAAATGATTATTTATGTTTGTTAAACTCAATTTCAAGATCTCTTCACCTTTCACAGACAGCATGACCCTTTGCATAAATATGACCTTGAACAATGTAATGATCATCATATTGACAATCATACTAATTTCCAAGGTTCAGGTCATAAGGATATTCATTCTGATAGGGGTTATGTAACTAGTCTTTAAGGAAAAAATGGATAAAACGGATGTTGGTTTGACTGATAATACTACTAAAAATAAGGATTGATGGTTGTGGGACCTCATAAAATACTGAAACTATGCAAAACAGGTCTTTTGTTCAAGAAAACAACGGATAACATCAAAATAACTAGTTTTATTTTCTTATTAATACCTAAAAACTGTAGTTGAAAAATATGATGATGCTTGAATAATGTTGTACTGAAAAGTTCTGTATTGATCTAAAATTATATTCTATGGATTCGCCATATAAGTGTTGAGTTATTGTTTGTGTTTGAATGAATATGGAATGAATGTCCAATTATATGTTTAGTTTTGTGGAAGCTAGTAGTTGCCATGAGTTGAATTTTCTCTCATTGTAATGTGGTTAGGGCTCGGGGGTCAATGGAGAGGATGGCTTCTCTTCTCCATTGGGTATTTTTGTTGGGAGGAGAGTGTTTCCTCTCCCATTATTTTTTTTTTCAATCAAGAAAATTCTTGGAGGAGCTATCTTGTTGGTTCTTGGAGCTTGGATTCTTGTTAGTGACCATGTGAAAACTACCTTTTTATTTTACCCACTTAGAGTGTAAGAAATTTTATCAATGTTATTCACTCTTTCATTATATTTTGTAGAGACTCCCATTTCAAGTGGAGGAAATTGTAATGAAATTGTTAAATAAAGTTGTTATCTTATTGTTGTTATTGTTATTACATTGCATGTGAAATAAATAACTGGGAAAAGAAAGAAGGAAGAAAGTTATTGTAAAGTTAGTTTGCAAGTAGGAAAGAAAGCATTTTCACATTGTTGAAATCTTGAATGTATTGAAAGATTGATCCACTATACAATGCAAAAGAAAGTATATTTGCATTAAGTAGTTATTGTATGGTAAATATGAGAAAGAAGAAAATATAGAGATTGTTATAAGTTGTTTTGTTGCAAAATATCATTTCATAGAAAACAAAGTGAATATGGTTATTTTGAAGGAATGAACATTTTAGTAAAATGGAAGAGAAAATAAGTTAGATTGCATGGTATGTAGAAATGTTGTTTTTATAGTAGAAAATGACTAAAGAATGAAATAGATTTATATTCATTTTTTTCTTGTAATGAAAAGAAAGGCTTAGTTAAACAAAGAGAAATTATTCTTGTAATTAGATGAAGTTAATAGAAAAGAAAACACATAAAATGAATAGATTTAGCTAAGAAATGAATAATGAGCAATATATATCAAATCTGGAACTTGAAATAAACAAAAGCGAATAAAGGATGCATTTTACACCATTTAGCAACATTAAGTTTTTGTAAAAATCTCAGATTGAAGGTTCTATTTTTAAAAAATAGGACCGCCACCCTGTGTAGTGCGGCGGTCCTATTTTTGTCACCCAGCCAAGGCGACGGTCCTATGTTTGTACTCCATCTAGGGCGGCAGTCCTTTGTTTGTCACCTAGCCAAGGTGGCGGTCCTGTGTTTGTCACCCAGCCAGGGTGGCAGTCCTATATTTGTCACCCTGCACAGGGCAGCGGTCCTGTCACTTATGATAGAATTCCACGGATCTGCGCCTGTGCATAAAATGTAACAATTTTCTCTAATTCCTAAGTGTAAAAAATTTAAATATAATGCTTCCAGCAAGTAAAAAAAGATGAATACATAGGGGTGCGACATCAAAACTCTCTAATGGTGAATCTAAAAGCATTTCTTCATTTATATCAAAGGGGTTAGGGTTTTGCCCCAAATTTAAAACCCAATACACTAAAATTTTGAAATAAAAACTAGATTGGAGGAGGAAACTCCTCCCAATCCTTGAAAGAAATAAATTACATAAATAAAAGGCTAACTAAGCTAAATCTAAACTAAATCTTCTTGAATAATCCTCCATGGTTTCTTCCCTTTTGTTCTCATGGCTTCCTTCTCTCCAACCTACAAATTTAACAAAATAAATTGTACCAAATGAGAAGGTTAGAATAAGAAAAGGTTTTAATAGAATTTCATAAGGATTTTAGGGCTAAGTTGGGAACCCTAGGATCTAGTGGCTAAGATTGTTTTGATCTAAGGGTAGAGAATTGACCTTATCTTTTTAAAGAATAAAGTAATTTTAAATATTTATTTTCAAACCTTAAGGGATGTGTAGATGGGTGGGTGGGGTCTTTTAATTACCTAGTGGTGTGGTGTCCTTAGGACCTTAGTTGTGTAGGATTGTATTAAAAGGGGTTCTTTAAATTATTAAAGAAATGAATTTAATAGTTGAGTATAAGGTTAACCTTATTAGGATTGAGCTTAATGAAAAGAGTAGAAGACACTTATTTAAATGAATTAAACCATGTTACCTTCCTTATGACTATTGATTAATGTACCCTACAAGTTTTTGTGAAAATGTACCTAATGACTAGACTTGGTTGCTCAATATTCAATCTAAGTTAAGTAATGTAATTAATTTAATGAACCATAAAGGTAGAGCACCCTTGCATAATTCTTGTACCGTAACTTCCCTCTTAAAAAAAAATTAGTCGTATTTTTCGCTTTAAGCGTTTGTTTCAAGTGAATTCTTGGAACGACATTTTTGTGGGTGTTACACTTGATATCATAGCCGTGGGTTCAAATCTTGGACCCTTGGGCACACTTAGAAAACATGAAACATGAACATTTAACCTAGTGCAAAATTGATTCTTTTAAATCTAGAAAACCACAATGTCTTAAAATTGTATTAAATAGAAAACTTGGAAAACTGAAACAAGACCTAGAAAAATGAAGTAACTCTTGCATTGGTCTGTGTAGGAGGCGCGGATTGGGTGAGGGGTATTTCCACATAGACCTAGATATACCACCGCTATAGCAAGATGTAGTAGCCATTCTACCTTAGATTTTACAGATGCTTCAGGACATCAATGCCACCATATGTGGAGAGCCCTTGGGAGGATGAATTTCTAGACATGGCATGGAGCCGTCAGTAGATGCCCAGGTATCCCCTCAACATAGCAAGGAGCATAGGGTAGAGAACTTCCACGCAGAGTTGGCTAGGGTAGAGTCACCACAGAGAGGACATGGGGACAAGATATCAGGACATAGGGATAGGTCTCAGAGCCCTAGACAGAGGGAGGATCATACGGATAGACCTAGGAGTCATCAGACGTTAGCTACAGACCATATCAGGGAGATCTTGAAGCTATGACCATCTCACTATTCGGGTGATACAGGTGGTTTTCAGGAAGAGGCCTAGTTGGTGAGCTTGAGCAGATGCTTCAAGCTCTATCCTTATACTAGCAACATGAAAGCTCATGCTGCGATCCATCTTCTAAGGGATGGAGCAGGAATCTTGTGGAGGACTGAGGAGCAGAAACTCCATGTTGATTTGGAGAAAGTCACCTGAGAGCTATTTAAGGAGTGTTTTAGGAGTAGGTATTTTCCCAAGAGGTTTATACAGTAGCGGATAGATGAGTTTCATGACCTCTGTCAAGCATCAATGACTGTAGCTAAGTATGAGAGTCAATTTCTGGATCTACTCCAGTACGTCAACTATATGCAGGATGAGTAGGTACGGATTCACTGGCTCATCAGGGGCCTAAACTTGGATTTGGGTGGCGCAGTGTGCATTCACTAACCACATACATTAGTAGAGGCCATGGAGAAGGCCTATATTACAGAGGAGACATGGGGAAAGATGCAACAGGCTAAAGATAGAGTTCAGAGTCGTATCCAGTAGATGCAGGATGGTAGGTCGAAGGGGTCGCTTCCCCCTCCATGGGGTGGACAGAGTTCAGGACAGGATTCTTTAAGGCCACCATAGTAGCACCGGACGCAGCAAACCCACCCACCTTACAGACCCCCTCATAGATTTGATGCACAGAGAGTGTGGAGTATGGGGCCTCCTCCTAGGGGTCCCGCTAGAACACAGGGTGCACTAAGAGATTAGTCAACATGATCCCGTCAGTAGAGACCTCAGCAGTCCATATCTGGATCATCAAGATCCACAGCTCAGACATCTAGAGTACTGGCTGGAGTTGCATCACACTAGAGGGGACCAGGAAGGTGTTATGGTTGTGGTGTTGTTGGACATCATTGGAGAGATTTCCCACAGAACCCTAACAAGGATAAGACGCAGAGCTCAGAGCCTACAGTTGGAGATGTGACATGGATTCATTGGATCTACACAGCAGTCGAGAACCACCAGGATGAGCACCATAGTACCGTGATTGAGATGGAAGGTAGTATTGGTGGTATTTCCACTTCTATATTATTTGATTCTGGTTCTTCTTATTCATTTATTACACCATCCTTAGTAGAGCGTTGTAGGCTTGTGGTAGTTAGACAGGGCCGCAGTTGGGATGTTGAGATGGCTTTGGGATCCAAAATTTCTGTAGACTCCCTAGTTAAGGATTATGTAGTGGATTTGAGACCCTTCACCAGTACTTTAGATCTTTGAATCCTTCCATTAGGATCTTATGGTGTCATTTTAGGCATGGACTGGTTGTCTACTCATAGAGCTAGACTGGACTATTACCATAAGACTATTACTTACATAGATGATCTTGGAGTGGAGTCAGTGGTATCAAGAATTAGGGGGGTCGTTTCCATTCGTGCCATCTCCACTATGTAGCTTAAGCGGTGTGCGTGATGTGGTTGTCAATTGTTTGCTGTTACGGTTAGTGACAGATCAGAGGATGAGTCAAGTGGACCATCCCTCGATGACCACCCATTTTGACAGATTTTTCTGATGTGTTTCCAGGGGAGCTACTAGGGTTACGTCCCCCACATGAGATAGATTTCCATATAGATCTAGTTCCGGGTGTAGAGCCTATCTCATGAGCACCCTATCAGATGATTACTCCTGAGCTATGTGAGCTCAAGTTACAGCTTGAGGGCCTTATGGTGAAAAGCCTAATCCGTCCTAATGTATCCCCTTGGGGTGCACTGGTGATCTTTGTGAAGAATAAGGATGGATCTCTTTGGTTGTGTATTAACTACTATCAGCTAAATAAAGTAACGATCAAGAATCGTTACCCCCTTCCACATATTGATGATTTATTTGATCAGATGAAGGGGGCTATAATTTTCTCCAAGAGAGATCTTAAGTCAGGGTACCATCAGCTCAGGATTATGGAGGTGGATATTCATAAGACCGTGTTCCATACGAGATATGGCCACTACGACTTCACAGTGGTACCTTTTGGGTTGACGAATTCCCCCACAGTGTTTATGAGTTTGATGAATGGGGTATTCAGGACTTTTCTGGAACACTTTGTGCTCATTTTTCTTGATGACATTCTAGTTTACTCATGCACACATAAGGATCATGAGAAGCACCTTCGTTAGGTTCTTCAATGTCTTTGCGAGTAGCACCTTTATGGGAACTTGGAGAACTATGCGTTATTTCAGAATGAGGTGTAGTATTTGGGCCACATAATTTCTGGGGAAGGTATCGCAGTCAATCCTTCCAAGATTAGATCCATTATGGATTGTCCATCACCCACTACTATGACAGAGGTGTGGAGATTCATGGGATTAACATGTTACTATAGGATATTTTTTCAGGATTTCTCTCAGATTGCGCACCCTATCACTTCTCTTTAGCGGAAAGGGAAGAATTTTGATTGGTCAGACAAATGTGAGCAGGCCTTCAAGACACTGAAGGAGTGTATCACTACATCATCTATTGTTACAGTACCAGATCCTCATGGTGAGTTCTACATTTACAAAGATGTTTCTTTGGCAGGCCTTGGAGGAGTGCTAATGCAAGAGGGTAGAGTTGTGGCTTTTGAGTCTCACAAACTCAAGGATTATGAGCTTAATTATCTGACTCATGATCTTAAGCTTGCAGTAGTTGTGCATGCCTTGGTCTGATGGAGGAATTTTCTTCTTAGTCAGAGATTCACACTCAGGAGTGATCACTTGAGTCTTCGCCACATCTTCACGCACCCCAATTTAAATTCTCATCAGTGGCGTTGGACGGAGCCACTTTATGAGTATGACATAGAGATAGAGTATGTGAAGGGGAAGGAGAATGTGGTTGCAAACTCCTTGAGTATACAGAGGCATATGAGTATGGCCACTTCAGTAGGCACAAATTTGTGGAGTAGGATCCTTCGGTAGCTTCCTCTTGATAGTTTCTACATTGTGGCAAGAGTAGAGATTGAGTCCCAGAGGCCCCTTGAAGGGAAGTTTGATGGTTTCTCACTAGAGGAAGATGGTCTTCTCAGGAAAAGAGGTTAGATTTATGTTCCCAGAGATGGAGACTTGAGACATGAAATTTTTTCAGAGGATCATCGTGTGCCTTATTCAGCCCATCCTGGGGTGAAGAAGATGCACGCCACCTTGAGACAGTTGTATTTTTGGAGAGGACTTCGAAAAGACGTGGCCTCGTTTGTGTCATGTTGTTTAGAGTTCGAGAGGGTGAAGGCCGAGCATCAGCATCCAACTGGCCTTCTCTATCCTCACGCCATACCGGAGTGGAAATGGGACACCATTTCCATGGACTTCATTGTTGGATTACCTATGTTGAGATACCACCATGATGCCATCATGGTCATGGTGGATAAATTGACGAAAGTAGCTCATTTTTCTCCAGTGAATACCACCTATATAGCTAGTGCATTAGCGCATATATATCTTGACAAGATTTTCAGATTGCATGGGATTTTGTGGAAGATCATTTGTGACCGCTTTCCTCTTTACACTTCCTATTTCTAGACTATCATGCAGTATGCCCTCAAGATGAGGATTAATTTCAGCACAGCTTATCACCCTGAGACAGATGGACAAATAGAGAGGGTGAATCAGATTTTAGAGGATATGCTCAGGATGTACGTGATGGATCATTAGGCAAGATGGGAGGAGTACCTATACCTGGTGGAGTTTTCCTACAATAATAGTTTCCAGAGTTCTATAGGCATGGCTCCTTTTTAGGAATTATATGACAGAGAGTGCATGACACCTCTTAGTTGGGACAGGATTTAGGACAGGGTTTCCCTTGGGCTAACATTATTACAGGATATGGAGCAGCAGGTTACCTTGATCAGAAAGAGATTGTAGGAGGCACAAGATAGACAGAAGAAGTATGCAGACCAACATAGGATAGATCATAGTTTTGAGGTGGGCATGAAGGTGTTTCTTCGTGATAGACCGCATAAGAGCCCTATCCATTATGGAAAAGTGATAAAGCTTAATCCTAGGTTTGTGGGTCCCTTCAAGATCTTGGAGTGCCTCGGTCCCTTGGCCTACCATCTAGCATTGCCACCTAGCTTGTCTCATGTCCATGATGTGTTTCACATTTCTGTTTTAGGAGATATATTTCTGATCCTTCTCACATGCTAGATTGGACTGCATTACAAGTGTAGGATCAGGGGCAAGTGATGGTGGAGCGCATGTGCATTATAGAACATAGGACCCTTGGCCTTCATGGCAGAGAGAATGATCAGGTTCAAGTCTAGTGGGATAGATATGATGAGACTGCAGCTACTTGGGAGGATGCTACTTTGCTACGAGGATAGTTTCCACACCTTTTCCAGTGACTTCCAGGGGGAAGTCGAGTCTAAGTGGAGGGGGATGTAGTGCCCACTTCCCTTCGACACCATTTTGATTTTTTGTTTTCAATACTGGTTACTTCACTTATGGATTTATTATAGCTTGTTTGATTTAGCATGCTAGTAGATATCATAGACATTAAACTGTTATTGATTTGATCCTTATATGATGCATATGGTCTCCTGGAGACATTTGATGATGATATTGGTATACTTTTGACATGGTTATTTATCTTTAATTCTGACATGTGATATATTTAGTCATATTAGGTATATCTTGATAATTGGATTAATGTGATGATCATTTTGACATAGATGAAATGTGGAATAGAAATGTGCTATAAATTGTAAGTGATATCATATTTTCATAGATGATAGTAATTCATGTATAGTTGATTTTAGATTATATTGTATACTTTGCATGAATGTTTTAATGTGGCCACGATGCCGAAGGAGGTATTCTCTGTTTTTCAGGTATATTATCACAACAATATCGGGGGAGTGGAGACCAACCATATCGGAATTCAAGAAAAATCCAACTAGGGTCACCGTGGCAACATGTAATTGTGTGTGTGTGTTAGAATTATTTGGTTAGGAGAAAATTGTGAGCTAGGGGTCATGTGCTGTTTTGTTTTAATTTTCCCTTTCTATTATGTTAGTATGTGTTTCCTCTTAGTAAGTGAAATTTTACTTGTTTTATTATTTATATTTTTGGATTGGTGTTTACCCCTTTATTAGTCATGGGTTCTAGTGTCTTAATTAAGTTAATTTGAAATTTTTTAAAACTAATTAAAAGATGTGACCAAAGGAGTTCATTTATTAGGCTTGATTTATGTTGGATTTTGTGTTGAGTGATGTGTGTTTGAGTTTTGAGTGTATCACACTCTACCCCACATGGGAAACTCGAATTTGGCCTTAGAGACCAAATTTGGAAGCTTGTGGGACAAGTCAAACTTGTCCCACACCTCTTAAAAGCCCATGCCAACCCTACCTATGGGTTAGGATGTCAAATTTAGGCTCTTTTAGGTGTTTTGTGGGGATAAAAATGTAAAATGTTAATTGCACTTCCTTTCAAATATTTAATTTTTTCCTTTGAGGGGAGTGGGCTTAGATGGAGTGTGTAAGGTGCTTGTCTTTCCTCCAACCACTCATTAATTATGCATTGGAATATGAGGTTGACCAAGTGATGTGGAGTGGAGAGGAAATGAGGTGGCATCTTACTTGGAGCCACATCACCCCTCCCTCTCCTTTCTCTATTTATTGAATTCTTGTTGCTTGTTTTGGGGTTGGATGATCATTTTTAGTCTCTTGAATTTTTGGAGAGTGGGGGGATTTTTGAGGGAGTTTGTGGATTTTCTTTGGAGCTTGTGGATGCTTGCTTGATCTTTAGAGGAGTTTGGAACTTCATACTTGAAACAAGCTCTACCATGGAAAGGTAGGAGCTCCACCTTTGTTTATATCATGTTATTGTTACATGTATGTGTGTATATGTTTGTTGAATGTTGTTGTTTTTTTTAAATGCTTGTTGGGTATGGGTAGAATGCCTAAGTTGGAAGTGGGAGGAAACTATGGGGAGTTTATTTGAGGGAGCCATAAGAGATCATGTTCTTGAGGAGGGAGTTTGGGTTGGGTACCCACCTAGTATGAGAAATTCTTGCAATTTCTTCTTGTTCTTACTTTGAGGGAGCCATAAGAGTTGAGGGAGGCATAAGAGTCGATGGAGAGATAAGGGGTAATTGAGGGAGGCATAAGATTTGTTAGGGGTTTTTCGTTTTGCATTGGATGCCTTTTAGGTTTCACCCATTCCCATTGGGAGGCATAAGTGGCCTCCCCATAGGTCTTACTCTTTTGGCTTTCTTGATAAGCCTTGTGACTTTGTTGTTTTGATTGTTTTCCTCTTATTGAGTTGTTGTTTGTGTTTGAATGAATATGGAATTAATGTGCAATTATATGTTAAGTTTTTTGGAAGCTAGTAGTTGCAACGAGTTGAATTTTTTCCCATTGTAATTTGGTTGGGGCTCGGGAGCCAATGGAGAGAATGGCTTCTCTTCTCCATTGGGTATCTTGGTTGGGAAGAGAGTGTTGTCTCTCCCCTTATTTTGTTGTGAATCAAGAAAATTTTTGGAGGAGCTATCTTGTTGGTGCTTGGAGCTTGGATTCTTGTTGGTGACCATGTGAAAACTACCTTTTATTTTACCCACTTAGAGTGTAAGAAATTGTAACAATGTTGTTCAATCTTTCATTATACTTTGTAGAGACTCCCATTTAAAGTGGAGGAAATTGTAATGACATTGTTAAAGAAAGTTGCTATCCTATTGTTGTTATTGTTATTGCATTGCATGTGAAAGAAATAAATGGGAAAAGAAAGAAGGAAGAATGTTATTGTAAATTTAGTTTGCAAGTAGGAAAGAAAGCATTTTCACATTGCTAAAATCTTGAATATATTGAAAGATTGATCCACTATACAATGGAAAAGAAAGTATATTTGCATTAAGTAGTTATTATATGGTAAATATGAGAAAGAAGAAAATGTAGAGATTGTTATAAGTTTTTTTGTTGCAAAATATCATTTTATAGAAAACAAAGTGAATATGATTATTTTGAAGGAATGAACATTGTAGTAAAATGGAAGAGAAAATAAGTTAGATTGCATGGTATGTAGAAATGTTGTTTTTATAGTAGAAAATGACTAAAGAATGAAATAGATTTGTATTCCTTTTTTTCTTGTAATGAAAAGAAAGGCTTAGTTAAACAAAGAGAAATTATTTTTGTAATTAGATGAAGTTAATAGAAAAGAAAACACATAAAATGAATAGATTTAGCTAACAAATGAATAAATGAGCAATAAATATCAAATCTGGAACTTGAAATAAATAAAAATGAATCAAGGATGCATTTTTACACCCTTTAGAAACTTTAATTTTTTGCAAAAAATCTTGGCTTTAAGGTTCTGTTTTTCAGAAACATGACCGCCGCCCTATGCAGGGCGGTAGTCCTGTGTTTGTCACCCAGTCAGGGTGGCAGTCCTATGTTTGTCACCCAGCTAGGGTGGCGGTCCTGTGTTTTTCACCCAGCCAAGGCAGTGGTCCTATGTTTTTCACCCAGCCAGGGTGGTGGTCCTCTGTTTGTCACCCAGCCAGGGCGGCAGTCCTGTGTTTGTCACCCTACGCAAGGCGGTGGTCCTATCACTTATGACAGAATTCCATGGATCCGTACCTATACGTAAAAGTTAACCATTTTCTCTAATTCCTAAGTGTAAAACAATTAAAAATAATTCTTCCAGCAATTAAATAAAGATGAATACATAGGGGTGTGACATCAAAGTCTCTAATGGTGAATCTAAAAGCATTTCTTCATTTATATCAAAGGTGGTAGGTTTTTGCCCCAAATTTAAAACCCAATACACTAAAATCTTGAAATAAAAACTAGATTGGAGGAGGAAACTCCTCCCAATCCTTGAAAGAAATAAATTGCATAAATAAAAGGCTAAATAAGCTAAATCTAAAATAAATCTTCTTGAATAATCCTCCATGGTTTCTTCCCTTTTGTTCTCATGGCTTCCTTCTCTCCAATCTGAAAATTTAGCAAAAGAAATTGAACCAAATGAGAAGGTTAGAATAAGAAAAGGTTTTAATAGACTTTCAGAAGGATTTTAGGGCTAAGTTAGGAACCCTAGAATCTAGTGGCTTAGATGGGTTTGATCTAAGGGTGGAGAATTGACCCTATCTTTTTAAATAATAAAGTAATTTTAAATATTTATTTTCAAACCTTAAGGGTATGTGTAGATGGGTGAGTGGAGTCTTTTAATTACCTAGTGGTGTGGTGTCCTTAGGACCTTAGTTGTGTAGGATTGTATTAAAAGGGGTTCTTTAAATTATTAAAGAAATGAATTTAATAGTTGAGTATAAGGTTAACCTTATTAGGATTGAGCTTAATGGAAAGAGTAGAAGACACTTATTTAAATGAATTAAACCATGTTACCTTCCTTATGACTGTTGATTAATGTACCCTACAAGTTTTTGTGAAAATGTACCTAATGAATAGACTTGGTTTCTCAATCTTAAATCGAAGTTAAGTAATCTAAGTAATTTAACGAACCATAAAGGTAGAGCACCCTTGCATCATTCTTGTACTGTAACTTCCCTCTTAAAAAAAAAATAGTCACATTTTCACGTTAAGCATTTGTTTGAAGCGAGTTCTTAGAACGAAATTTTTGTGGGTGTTACAATTATGAGGCCACATCTTTGCTCGTCATATGTTGGCATATGTTTGGGGCCCGAGGAGGATGATACTTTCATGCGTACTGATTTATGTGGAGTTGGTGTTAGGGGTACACATGATAATGTCATTATGTCAGATGCCTCTTTGAGTGATACATTTGGATTATAGTCATCGACGTCACCTTCGCAAGTATTTTTTATGTTTTATTATATGTGTTACAAAAAGTTCAGAGTACTTGATTTACTTAAATATGTTAAATTTTTAAAATAATTATATTTGTACATGTACATGCATTGATATTACAATGCACTGGAGGCACATCTTCATCCCGACCAAAGGTGGTGAGCACCATGTGTACACATACATTGACAGAAATAATTTAGAATGTTAATTGTGTAAAATTTTCACATACATGCATGTATATATATATATATATTAGTTTTGAAGTCAAATATATGTATTTTCTTATATGTTCATCTAACTCATGTGATACATGTTTGAAAAAGATGTTGAATTAACTAGACACCCCACCATCTGTGCACCAAGTAGAGAAAGGTGTTACCCTTGCAATTTCATCTGCGCAACAACTCACTGAGGTATTCTTGAACAACATGTAAATTTTGTTAAATTTCTCATGTATTTCATATTATGTTAAATTACATGTTAGTAATGTCTTTCATTGTTGAATTATTAAATTATGTTAATAATGTCCTTCATTTTGTATATGTAGGAGTTACCTACGACATGTAGATGCCCTGTTCATTTGATTCACATGTGTGGCAAGGTAAAAACAATAGTTTTATATTGATAAAATTAGTTAAAATATTTTCATTACACATAAATGTACTTATTTCTATTTTCACTAATTTTGATGTTAGATTTTCTGATCTTATGTGTATGTAGGGAACTTCAACCCCCTTCATCTTGTCTTCTTTGTATCCTCATTAATACTCTAGGAGCTCCTGATGACTCATCTGATCATGAGATGCAGATTCAGTGCGATCGAAAAATTGTGGTAAGTGATTTATCTAAATAATTTCATTCTGTCATGGTCTTAAATACATGTTGAAAACATATATAAATTAAGTTTTGATAAAAGAAACATTGTTTGCATTTACAGGCTCATTTACAGGCAAGTATTTGGTGGAAGAGGACTTGTAGCATGGTCTCGGACAATCCAAAGTCATCTCGTATATCTCCATATTCGTCTAAGGGAGTACCTTCTTTGAGAAAGGCCAAGAGAGGGATATATTTTTATGATTAGGAAATATATATGTCTTATGTTTTAAATGTCTTCTCCCCTATTAAAACCCCTGAGAGTCATCAACATTTGATGCCTTTCATCTTTTGGCATTTTGAGAATGTCTCTCCATATGCATTACTCCAATGCTTGAGAATGTCTCCAAATGCAATGAGATTCTGATGAATGGACACTCAATGATTCTTGATCATCTAATCATGTCCAATTCATGTTATCACCTTTAAATCCATAGGTATTTCAATTTACTTGGAAATCACATCACACTCTTCTCTAGGCTTGATGAATACCCCTATCCTTTTGAAGTAACTTTTGAAAGCATCCATGAATTTATCATAGAATAAATTATCAACGAATGGAAGGTCACTAAGTTGTAGGCTAGCTAATTCTCATTCAGAACTAAAAAAGAATGATTTACTAGGTGATTGATAACTCCCGTGTGTTCTTATACATTACCCTATCAAATTCACTCTTAAGAAGATATAGTCATTGAACAAGAACCCTAAGATGAGATGTTAGATCTGACAGGACATTTCTAGGTCCTATGAAGTCTGAGAAATCACTTGTCGAAGATATAATGTGTTTTATTTGTAGAGCCCTTAAGGGACTATACTCGGACAAGGTAGCCCAAAAGCACGAGGAGTGTAGGGAACCAAAAAAATCCTCCCCAAGCGTTTACTTAGCCACATCAACGTGTTTACGTAGTTAGTTTAGTTCCAAGAGCATCCATTTGCAAATTATTGCATATTACATCCTTACAATGACTCAGGTTGTAGTATTTCGTGTGTTTGCAAACAATAAGACATCGAGAGAACCGAAAGGAGATGGATAAAACCATGAGAGGATTTCGTAGAGGGTCCTGACATAGAGGTTTTTTATCTAACGAGATGTCTCTAATTTCCAAAAAGTCTAAGAAATCACCCGTCAAAGATATAGTATGTTTTGGTCTCAAGGATATTAAGGGACTACACCCAGATGAGGTAACCCAAAAGGACGAGGAGTATAGGGAACCAAAAAAAATTCTCTGCTAGTGTTCATGAGGCCATCCAGAAGTGTTAGTGCAGATGGTTGGGTCCCACAAGCTACCATTTACAAAATATGGAATCTGGAAGCCTTACACTAACTCAGACTACACTATTTTACATGTTTACAAAAAATACGACAACGAGAGAACATAATGGAGATGGATAAAACTACGAGAGGCTTTCATAGAGGGCCCTGACATGGAGGTTTTAGATCAGACAAGTGATTTCTCTGACTCTATGACACCAATAGATATCTCTTCAGATCCAAAACCTCCACGTCGAGGCCCTCTATGAAATCCTCTTGTGGTTTTTCCCATATCCTTTTTTTCAACTTGGTGTCCTATTGTTTTCAAACCCGTGAAACAGTGTAGTCTAAGTCACTGTAAGGTAACTTTCTCATTGTCCTATTGGATACATATATCTTTGAAAAGTGATTTCTCAGAATCTGTGGCACCTAGAGACATGTTATCATATCTAAAAACCTCTATGTTGGGGTCCTCTATGAAATCATATTACGGTTTTATCCATATTCTTGCAGTGATCTTGTTGTTCTATTGTTTGCAAATGCGCTAAATGTAGTTTGAGTCAGTGTAAGGCCGCCATATGCTTTATTTTTCAAATGGTAGCTCATGGGACCAAACCGTCTGCACCAACAAATTCAGATGGCATGGTGAATGCTATTGGAGGATTTTTTTTGGTTCCCTACACTCCTCGTGCTTTCGGGCTACCTCATCTAGGTGTAATCCCTTAAGAGCCCTAAGACCAAAACACGTTATATCTTCAACAGGTGATTTCTCAGACTCTGTGGAACCTAGAGATGTCTCATCAGATTTAAAACCTCCATGTTAGTACCCTATAAAACACAATCTTGTGGTTTTGATAATATATTTTTGGTGATCTTGTTGTCCTATTGTTTGCAAATTAGAAAAATAGTGTAGTGTGAGTTAGTGTAAGGCTGCCAGACGCTATATTTTGCAAACAGTAGTTTACGGGACTTAATTGTCTACTTCAACACGTCTAGATGGCCTGGTGAACACTTGTGGAGGATTGTTTTTGGTTCCCTATGCTCCTTGTGCTTTCGAGCTACCTCGTATGGGGGTAGTCCCTTAACAACCCTGAGACCAAAACATGTTATATATATGACAGGTGATTTCTCATACTCTGTGGCACCTAGAGATGTCTTGTTAGATCTAAAACCTCCATGTCGGGGCCCTCTACATAAGCATATTGTGGTTTTATACATATCCTTTCAGTGATATTGTTGTCCTATTGTTTGTAAACACGTGAAATAGTGAAGTCTGAGTCAGTCTAAGGCTGTCAGACATTATATTTCTCAAATGGTATCTCATGGGACTGAACCATCCATGCCAACACATCTAAATGGCTTGGTGAAAACTATTGGATGATTTTTTTTGGTTCCCTACGCTCCCTGTGCTTTCGGGATACCTCATTCGGGTGTAGTCCCTTAAGAGCCCTGAGACCAAAACACGCTATATCTTTGACAAGTGATTTATTAGACTCCATGGCACCTAGAGATATCTCGTTAGCTCCAAAAACTCCATGTTTTGGCCCTATAAAAAATATTCTCACAGTTTTATCCATATCCTATTGGTGATCTAGTTGTCTTATTGTTTGCAAATGCGTGAAATAGTGTAGTTTGAGTCAGTGTACGGTTGTCAGACACTAAATTTTGCAAATGTTAGGTCATGAGTTAAAACCATATGTGCCAACACATCTATATGGCCCGGTGAATGCTAGTGAGTTTTTTTTGGTTCCCTATGCTCCTCGAGCTTTTGGGCTACCTTGTCCGAGTGTAGTCCCGTAAGAACTTTGAGAACAAAAAATGCTATATCTTGGATGGGTGATTTCTCAGACTCTATGACACCTAGAGACGTCTCGTCAAATCTAAAACCTCCATGTCGAGGCTCTCTACGGAAGCCTCTCACGGTTTTGTCCATATCCTCCAGTGATCTTGTTGTCCTATTTCTTGTAAACATGTAAAATAGTGTAGTCTGAGTCAGTGTAAGGTTGTCAAACGCTATATTTTGTAAATGGTAACTTGTGGGAGCAAACCATTTACGCCAACACATTTGAATAGCCTAGGGAGGATTCTTTTTGGTTCCCTATGCTCCCCATGCTTTCGGACTACCTCGTCCAGGCATAGTCCCTTAAGAGCCCTAAGACTAAAATACGCTATATCTTCGACATATGATTTATCGAACTCTGTGTCACCTAGATATTCTCATAATATCCAAAACCTCCATGTCAGGGACCTCTACGAAAGCCTCTTAGAGTTTTATCCATATCCATTTTTTCTCTCGTTGTGCTATTGTTTGCAAACGTGTGAAATAGTGCAGTCTGAGTCAGTGTAAGGCTGCGAGACACTATATTTTTCAAACAATAGCTTATGGGACAGAACCATATACGTAAAACAATATGGATGGCCTGTTGAACGCAAGTAGAGGATTTATTTTTGTTTTCCTATGCTCCTTGTGCTTTCGAGCTACCTTATCGGGGTTTAGTCCCTTAAGATCCCTGAGACCAAAATAGGCTATATCTTAGATAGGTGATTGCTCATACTCTGTGGCACCTAGAGACATCTCGTTAGATCAAAAACCTCCATGTCAGGGCCCTCTACAAAAGGCTCTTTTGGTTTTATCCATATACTTTCAGTGATTTCATTGTCCTATAGTTTGCAAACGTGTGAAATAGTGTAGTCTGAGTTAGTGTAAGGCTATCAGACGCTATATTTTTCAAACGGTAGCTCATGGGACCACACCGTCTACGAAAACACATTTGGATGTCTTGGTGAATGCTATTGAAGGATTTTTTTGGCTCGCTATGCTCCTCGTACTTTCAAGATACCATGTCTGGGCATAGTCCCTTAAGATCTCCTCGTGATTTCTTAGACTCTATGGCACCTAGAGACATCTCATCAAATCTAAAACCTCCATGTCGGGACCCTCTACGAAATCCTCTCATGGTTTTATCCATCATGATTTGGTTCTCTCGTTGTACTCTTATTTACAAATGCATGAAATATTGCATTCTGATTCAGTGTAAGGATGTCAGACGCAAACTTTGCAAATAGAAGATCTTGGCACCAAACCGACTAAGCCAACACACCAGGGTGGCCAGGTAAATGCTAGGGGAGAATTTTCTTTGATTCCCTAAACTCCCCATTATTTTGAGATACCTCATTCGAGCATCATCCCTTAAGATCCCCAAGATAAAAACATGTTATATCTTCGAGAGATGATTTCTCAGACTTCATGGGATGTAGAAATGTTCTCTCGTTGTCCTATTGTTTTCAAACATGTGAAATAGTACATTCTATGTCAGTGTAAGGTTGTACATTGCCAATCATCTAAATAATATAGGTGGTTCATACAATATAGTTGGTGAAATGAGAATTTTTGTTTGTTGTTCCTTTCTAATATTTAATTTCTTTTATTTTGAGAATAATATATTCTCTACAAACTATGCTAACCATGTGAAGGTGGAATATTTTTTTGCACCACTAACCTACATAATGATGTTAGTAAGCAATTAAATAGAATTTCAAATCATACAAAATTTAAACAAAATCATTTAAGTAAATATTCAAATTAAATTCATGAAGAAGATACCTTTGTAAATTCAATCCGATGAATAGCAAGGATTAACTCTACTCTTAATAGTAGCAATAATTGCTTCATGATCTGATTCACAAACCTTCCAAAAATTCTTGTTTAATGTCCGACCTCAATATTTGATCAATTTAATATTCGTTGCAAGGACCAAATGTGAATAATGAAGTATCTTTCGATGTACTTCATAGTCTTCAAACAACCAAGTGTTTAATTTTTTGATAGGATATCATCGAAGCTAAGTTCCATTGACTACCACTAACCTAGTGGGATACTCAAGGTCTTCACCATCAATGACTATGGAAGTTAAAAAAAATTCCCTCTACACAACGAGACAAGAAGTAATTTGTTCTCTCTTCGTTAAATTTTGTGGCAATAACTGCAGAAACGTTCCCTACATTACAAAGTAAAACTGAAGTCAAATTTAAAATACATTAAGAGTTGACCATTTAATAATTTATAAATAAAAAACATGGCATGTACATATATATATGTACATTGTTTCACTAAATCAGAAACTTGGTCAAAGTCAGGCGATGTTGTCATTTGATCTGAAGACCCTACAAGTTGTAATGTTTGTGGAACTTGATGTTTGTCGAGTGGAATTAGAGGTCTACAAGTCCATTCATCCAACCACTCTTGTGACTCACATTCATTCCACATAAAATCAATGCATTATATATAAAAACATGTCATGCACTTAATATAAATAGTCCAAGCATTTACATCTGAACTACGTAATGAGTGCATATCACTTGATCCTGTAACTATCATACAATATTCAAATTTTCCTAGATGTTGTTCCTCTATCAACCAAAAATATCTATGAACCATTGATCTCTCTTGAGATTCATGGCCCATATTCTTGACACACTAATAAACAATGATTTTTTTCATATGTAAATTTAGCACCATCCTTGGACTTTAACTCTTCTCTTGCAAGTGCTTTTTTCACACATCCTCCTGCACCATCATGCTCTCATTTTCCATGCCCTCCCTTAGTAAAAATTTAGATATGTTGCATATTTGTTTCTTTGTGCATCCTACTTAGCCAATAAAAAATCCATGCATTCTTGAATTGTGATGTGCAATTGTCCGACCAAATGTAATGTTGATCAAAACTAATGTTCCTCTCATACAAGTTCACATAAAACACCTCGAAACACCCTTGTACATATTCTATAGAATGTGTTTGATCATAATTAATGTAGAAATGATACTCTCTTAATATTTTTCGATCTTTATGAGTGCTTTCTAGAGAGTGCATGAATGTTATATAAACGAAAATAGCAACTTGCAATGAGTTATAATATTGAGACTAAACCTCCATTTGTGGTTGCAATGTGTAATTCTCTGTGAAGTCAACTACTGAAATAATAGTACCAAGTGGGAATCTATCCTTGCTTTGCATTAATTGTTCATCCAACCAGCGAGTTCTATGTGTGTGCCTTGCATACTCATAAAAACTTTTCTCTCCAAATTTGACCATACATTCTGATACAGGTAATTGAATTATAACAAGCTCACACCTCTTAGATTATTTTACATATTTTAATTGATATGCCACTGATTTATATTTTTTGAAACCAACCAATTCTTTTCCTATTGAATTTATACTCTTCTCATGGATACAACTTTTCAGATTTGGAAAGCGACCACATACATTACACGTTTCATCCAAACATGCTTTGTGATAAAAAACTTGTCTAGTTGATTTTTCACAAATTATTGTCGAAATAAATTCTCTTGAATATTTTGGTGGGACGTTTAATCCACACTCCTACAACATGATATCAATATTCAAAACACAACGTATTTGAAAAAGAATATCATAATGCATTGAAAATTCAACATGATGCCTACAACAACAAGTGGTACATGAGTGATTGATTTTCACATAAAAGGGTTTTCTCATTTCCAAGAATCTTTGGCTAGTGTAAATTTGTGGATTTTTAGTGTTAAACTTAGAGGACAATTGTGTTTGAGTCATATCTAAGAAATGTTTTGCACACGATTCACGATTACGAGATACTATTATTCTTTTTACTATATCTCTTATATTCAGTAACACCCTTGTGTTCTCATTCAAAAAATTTACAATTAATTAGTTTAAAATATTAAATGTATTCTTGTCTTTTCATGGAAGTCTGCTTGAGAAATCCCAATAGTCAGTGTTATTGACTAACTCAAGACGTTTACGTCTCTCTATTACTTTCATTAGTGTTTTCTTGTTTAGATTTAAAGCACTTCTTGTTTTTCTAATCAAGATTTTATTAATTGTTTTATCACTTACTATACAGTTAGTAAGTACACACCATGTAGCATTACTATCTTTGGTGCATCTTTTGCCACCTACGGTTTGGTATGTTTTAGGTATGTTTTCAACAATTGACGCATTTTGATCAACACCATTAGATGTTCTTAACCCTAGGGTCGTCATTATAGGTCTCATCTTAATTAATTTCATCAATGTAACAAATAATTGACATCTTTTTGTGTCATTTAAATTCTCAAAGTAATTATCTCGAATTCGACTAGCTTTTCTTCTTGCATTTCTTTCAGACATTTTGCTAGGCATTGGTTTTATAATGTTTTCATAAATTTCAATTAAGTGAATTAGTTTTATTTGCAAAATGGAAGGAGGTGTTCTTATAGGTGAAAATTTATTTACAAGGTTACTTTCTCCATTCAGTGTTTTCATACAAATTTCAGAATTAACATTTGGATTCTAAGGTAAGGGTTTAACAATTGGATTCATATCATTTTCTTAATCCATACCAACAATATCATTCAATTTAATATCATTATTCATTGCAAAATCATTATTATCTACATTTTCGTTATGTATTTCATCCCCATTTTCTAATACATTAGCTACATTTGATATAGGAGATGTACTTTTCCCTGTATGAAGTTTTTACATTATCTTAAATTTATTTATTTTCATCTCTTCCAATTGCTATGGTGTTTTGATATTGACTTCCCTCTTTTCCTTAGCTCGACTTTTATCACCCATGATTAGAAAAAATCAACTAGCAAGGTAAGAGACAAAATGAACTATTAAAAAATCATGTAAGAATGTAGTGAAAATTGCAGACCAAATAGAATGTATGCAAAATTCCTATAAAAGAGATGAAAGGGACGTTGGGTGGCCGCAACATATAAACAAAGCATAACACGTACACGTTATGCTTTTTACCTTTACCAACACATGCCTCAAGGCTTGGGATCTTGTTTGGATCCTGAAGCCTAAGGAATGGACCTGCACAAAAACAACAAACCACGTGTTTTTACAAAAAACACAAAAATCCAACTTTCGCCATGATAAATCAACATCAAATGATCAATTCGTTTAAATAAAATTATACCACGATGTAAAGCACAGTTTATTCTTTGTATAAATATTATTTTTCAATTCTTCTAACAAATACAAGGTTTCCATATTATTTATCTTCTAACTATGCCTTTTTATAGCTATTTTTTTAAGTTTAAACATGTCTATCTTTTTTCGTGTATCTTTTTTTTTACTTGTCTTAATTGAATAAAAGTATATTAGGCACAAACTAGGTGTAATTCTATACACATTAACAATTTTTTTTTTTGAGGTAGTTAGGTGGGACAACGATCAGAGCTCTGTTATTTTTCAAAACATAAAATTTATGTAATAGAAAAATCAGAAAAAAAAATAATCGCTAAATACATCTAAATTTTTTTCTAACACAAACTATATGCTCCTAGCTATGTTTCTACCAAAGGGTTTTCACAAATACTAAATGGTGCTCAAAAAATGGTGGGGGGCATGCAAGTCACTCTATTATGTTATTTAACAAAAATAGGAGCACTTGTTGGTATTTTAGTTATTTGACCCACTTAAAATTTTCAGTTTTCAATAAAATTTAGTAGCTTAGAAACTAGACTCAAAATTATATGACTAATATTTCTACAACATCTTCCAATTTTGAGCGTAACTATTTCGAAAAACTCATACAAGTTGAAGTTGTTTTATTTTTTAGAAAAATGCGTCCACTTAAGACCCCCTTTTGGCCCCCCAACTTGGTGCACTTAACCCATGACTTCATCCAATATATATATATATATATGCTTGTGTATTAATATGATATTTCACTTATAGTACAAGCTTCTATAAATGTATCTTATAATACCATACATGCTTTTAGATTTCTGGTTTTGTGACATAATTCCAATGGTTGTGGCATATTAAAAGTGGTTTTCTATATTCAAAACAATCTTAAGGATATTCCTGAGGCACCCATAAAATTTCGTGTATACAAGAGTGTATTAAGTTAAAAAAATTGTATAAACATGTCATAAACATGTCCAAAAAATAAATTTTATGCATGTAAATTAAATATTGAAAACCAATTTGATCCCTAGACTAATTACATATAGCTAGGATGAAATTATTCTTCTATTCTATCATATTTTTAGTTGATGCAAGATAACATGTTAAAATGGATTCTATTACATCACATTAAACACTTTCATGAATGTTGTAATCACATGTACATGCTAATTTTTTTGTAAATTGTGTTTATGGACATAGCTTGTGATGCACAAGAGTATGTTGATTTGATAACAGAAGTTATGGAATTAATTCCCAAGAAAAATTTCAAACATTTCGTGAATATGGATTTCAAAAAATTAAATAATTTTCCCAACAAAAACCACTATCAAGAAAGAAAACAACAAAAAGTGTAGAGAGAATATAAGGTGAATTTGTTCATTTGACTACAGTTGCTAGAGAAAATTTGTTTTGTTACATTCTTGAATCATGTTGATATGAAAGAAACATAAGAATTTTTGGCTGTGGATTTTTAAAGGGAAAATTCACAATGTATGGAAGAATAATTTTTTGTGAATGTTTCTAAAGGAATAATTTCCTTGGGTAAAAAAAATAGGTCTGCTGATAAGAGTATTTATCGTAGAGAAATATTAACTTTAGTTGTAATTGAAGATACAAAAAATATTTTTCATGTTACTGCTGTTGCTAAGGTATTGCCTTTGTCTAGAAATACAGTTAGTAGGTATAAAAAGAGGAGGAAGACATTGGATAATTCTACTGTGGAATAAAATTGGGCACTAATGTGTAGAAATCCACGTTGTGATAAAATTAAGGACACTATTATGAAGATAGTTTTTGATTTTTGGAATGAGAAGACTCGTCTAGCTCCAAATGTGAGGGATGTTTTAAAACAAAGGATATATTGCAATAAATATGATGAAAATATAAAACATTGGCTCGAACTATCTCGGCATGAGATGTACATCAAGTTTACAAAAGAACATCCAGACGTTAAGATTGGAAAATGAATGTTTGATAATTTGAAGCCTTAGTATGTGTGATTTGATAATATCCTCATAAAGGGTTGTTTATGATATCACGTTGAATTTGATTATCACTATCAGGTACACAAAAAATTATACTACATATATTGAGGTTTGCATTCATTTATTGGTTTATTAGAAATTTGATTAAATTTTATTTTATGAGATGTGATTTAATTTATGTATTTCAAAATCTATGTTTTTTCATGGGTATAGAAAGTTACGAGAAGCATCAAATGATTCTAGAAAATTCCCCCTGCACGTGTGATTGAATTCATAGACTCTATTATTTGTACAATATATGATGATCATGCAGATGATCGTATGGCGTCCATCAAAGGTATTTTTGACAACTGTGGGGACTTCAAATTATTTCCAAAAACAAATGAAGACTTGGACACAGTTCAAATGGTGACTTAGAGGAGGTGATTAATAAATAAAGAAAATATATAATTATTTTAAAATTTGGATGTACATATTTTATTTTGATTTTTATGTTTACTGCAAATGAATATAACAAGTTGTCCATTATGTATTGAATTTGTAGGTTCAAATACATAAAATATTCAACACAACATGGAAATAGTGCAACTAGGTTAGATCTGGTAGAAGAGGAAATCCCAATTATTACATTCATGCAAAGTTTCTAAAGTTTTATTAGTTCGTACATTAAACATTCTCACTATGCAAAGTGGCAAGCTACACATTTCAAGACCAATAGAGACAAATTCCCTATTGGTTCCATATTATTCATGGTTGATTTTGTTGAGAATTACTCATTTTCTTATAAAAAAACAAATTCAAACACAATTTTATCATACTAACTAGGTTACCATCATGGTTCAAGTATTTTATAGGCATGCACAATTGGATTTTGATGGGGTTGAAAGTAAATATATGAATCTAGTGATCAAGGAGTATCAATTCTATATAAGTAATGACAAGGAACATGACACCCACTTTGTGCAACCTTGTTTTTTTTTTCAATATCTTCATCAGTGACGAGTACGAATAGATCAAAATTTTATTTGGTCAAATGGTTGCACATCACAATTCAAATCCTCTCATTCTTTCTTTGCACTCATTAACTATCATCGTTATCACAAAATACCTCATTTATGGATTTTTTTTTAGATTTGTCATGGGAAAGGAAAATATGGTGGTACAGTTTCATGCATCAAACATTCACTAAGGAAACAAATCTTTGATTATGAGGGAGATCGATTATTTGATTCCCATGCCATTGTTGAATGGTTTAAGAAACATTTTGCAACTCAAGCTTCAACCTCATGTGGGATTTTACATCACAATCTTAAACCTTATAGGATTGAACCCCACACAGAGTGTTTTGGGAGGTAACAGGTACACACATTTAAAACATATGTATCTTGATGTGAAATTGATTACAAGTTACACATGTAAAAACATTTACATACATGTACAAATTTATTTTTATTAATTTTTATGTTTGAACATTTAAAATTTAATGATTTTGTACATGATTAATTAGGTATTTATCAAAGGACAAAGAAAGGATGTGAAAGGATTCCTAATTATAGGTCTTTTCACTCTGTGATGACTGTGGATAGTAATAAATAGACAATTTGTACAAGATATTATTCTTATTTTGGTTATCAATGGATGAAAAAATTGTATTAAAAGTGCAATAGTCAAAAACATGGGTATGTAGGTGAGTGGAAACAAATTCCTTTAGTTTTGGATGACTTATATGGATTAGATCACGATGATAGTTTTGAAGATGTGCCCTGGATTTCACTTGATTATGACCACATATTTGGATTGGTTAAACAAGGCATTTTAAAAAAAGGATTGTATAATTTGATCATTGAATTTATATGTATAATTTATAGTATATAGATCATTGAATATAAGACGGTCACTTCAAATGAAATACCCTTTACTACCCATTTTTTTTTATCTAAAATTTTAATTGTTTAATGAAAAATAAAATCATTCACATCGTATTTGATCTTTTGACACTTCTTTTATAATATCATGATGATAGCCTATTGTTTAATAAACTCCCTGGAAGCCAAGTAAGGATTATGTTATTGATTGGTTTTATAATCTTCCACATGAATTTATCAATTATTTATCAAAAATTGAGTTGATGATTTCATAGCTCGTTTTCAAATTAACATTAGCATAAAGGTCACATTTTCTAAATTAGTTAAAACTATGTAAAGTAAAAAGGAGCGTATTAGTGGTCTGATATATTTATATTCAAAACAATGGTTATTAAAAATAACTTTTGAGCCATCAAATAGTGAAATACAAAAAAAAATCCCTAGAAGCCAAGTAAGGATTATGTTATCGATTGGTTTTATAATCTTCCACACCAATTTATTAATTGTTTATCAAAATTTGAGTTGATGGTTTCTTAGCTCATTTTCAAATTAACATTGACATAAAGGCGACATTTTCTAAATTAGTTGAAACTATACAAATTACAACAGAACATATTAGTGGTCTTATATGTTTAGATTGAAAACAATGGTTATTAAAAATAACTTTTGAGCCATCGAATATTGACATGCAAAGTCTTTTCTTGATATTTTCTTTCAATTATTAAAAAAAAGGTTTTTCTTTCCTATGTCTTGACATGAGTTTTGCAATGTTGTTAGAGAATTCAAAACTGAACTTGCTCAAATGTTCTCAAGTATGGACCTAATATTTTTTTAATCTTCCAAATTTCTATATAATTTAAGAATATTATAATCTTTTTCCAACTAAAAATTGCACTATAAACATAGTAAACGTTATTGAACAACAATTTTATAATGTTATTATTTTAATAAAGAGAAATGAGACAATCGAATATGATCAAAGAGAAGTTACAACACTTTTGGGAGAATTTTATCTATAATAACATTTTTACTTTCTTCAAGTGAGATAACTAAATCCTTCAAGATTCATCAAGATCTTATTGAGAGTAAACAAATTCAAATAGAAGGAACACACACCCACACAAAAATGCCAATCAATCAATGACTCCTCTAAATAGATATTTTAATATTTATGTAGAGCCTCTTCTAAACAACCATGGACAAGAAAACAATGTAAATGTGCATGTAATCGATGATAAACAAAATATTTATGAAAAGGTATCATTTAGATAAAAATATCATCCCATTAATAACCTTTTTTGTACTTTAATCGATGCAAGGAAGACATTTTCAAATGAAGACATCACACTATAATAATATTATCCCATCCTTCTCACAACTCACAATTCCTATCACTTTCATGAAACCCAAATTTATATTTTTCTATCTCCACATCCCACAACATACTCGTTTCTAAGAGAACCTTACAATGAATGATCAATGAAAAGTGAATAGGAATCATACAAGTAAAACCCATAAGTATACCATCTCTCTTAGCCTTAAAATTTTGTTTTCATATGTTTAAATTTTAGTAATTAGCCTCAATCAATGTTTTTAGAAGTAATTATTTGACTCTCATAATATACAAGAGGATAAATAAAAGCCAATTTATTATATTTAAGATTCTTCTTCTATGATTAGCACCTAGTATTTTTGGAGTTATAAGGGGCATTTTTTTTTTCTAAAAAAATTGACTAATAGTGAGTAATTGAGATAAATTAATATTTCTTTTGAAATTTACTAGAATTTTTTGTTTCCTTAGTTCAATCTTACATTTCTTAATAAAACGACCCTTCTAATTTAGGAATTTCTCTAAGAACACGTTGATTATATTTCTAATTTTATGCTATATTACATATCAAAATATAAAATTCATGTCTAATGGATATATATATATATATATATATATATATATATATATATATATATATATATATATCATGTCCAATGAGTATATATGCATGTCTAAAATATCATGTAAATACATAGATATACATGTACATGATGAAAATGCTCACACAACATGTATCATTGAAGTCTCTATTGCGCAGTAGGGAAAGTACCAGACCCCTAACTAGGCTCTAATGCACCTTGCATGTTAATAAACATAAATATACATATCCAAAACTATATATAACATACCATATCTTAAAATTTATAAACAATTTTTTTTTATTAATTGAGTAAATAATATAAAAGTTATGTACTATTGATTACCTCAGTATCTATATCCAAATGAATGTTCAGAGTATCTACACTATGTGTAGATCTCTGTCCCATAGATCCATGTGAAACACAATAAATTAAATGTAAGAATTTCATACAGAAGTTTGTTGAATAAAGTTCACTAATTTAAAAATTTTCAATTTAGATTAAATATTATTTATAAAATAAAATAAATATATATATATATATATATATCTTCATGTATATACCTCTGCGGAATGTGTCTCAAAATATATGGGACCGTCACTGAAAACTGTCTCATGTTGACCCACAACCTCAACACCAACAAATAATGAGCCAAGTGAGACATGTTGACTTAGGCCCTGAACATAAAGAACCATGTTAGGCTCATTTAAGAGCTTTGTATATGGAATATGGGGAAATGGTGTGGGCTATGAAGTGCCACACATTGTAGAAGAATCCTAAACAAACTAGTAAATGTTTAATATTAATATTAATAAATTGTAAAGTAATGATGAAATAAAGTAAATTTTAATTAAATTAAGGTTTACTTTTTACCCACCAAAACAGATATGTGTTGAACATCAGGTGTTACGATCCCAAGAACAGGAGGTCTAATTGTAGCGGCTACAATAGTAACCTGAATTGAAGATATACTGTCGCTCTTCTCTATAAAATCTAAAACCCCCAATAGTGGAATGTTGCAGTATCATGAAATCACCTCATATGAATAAAAAAAGTCGACAGTCATGATGCATCCCAGCCGATGTGTCCTAGTGGGATTTTTGAGTGCCTCAAAGTTATCTCGGGAAATTAAATTTGCACGAGCGTATACCTCGCTACATATATCATTGTTTCTAAAAGGTCAATAGCTACTAGTACTATGTGTCTCAAGTTACTAACCCACATGATCTTTAAAGATCAAATGGGTCTCCCAATAAATGCTCACAAGACCCTCTATAGCACCCTCATGGGCACTCATAATGACAAGTGTTGCGTTATCCTCAAATACTGCTAAGAAAGGGAATTACCTCGCTATAAGTTGTTATGTATCAACAATTGGAGGAGCTCCCTCATGTTGATATTTATCGTTGTGGCTAATGTGTCCACACCCTTTCCCGTAATAATTAGGGATGTATAAATAGTTCACATTTAGGTTTAGGTGAACCTCAGCATGTAACATCAACATGAAATATAATGGTAATTGGTCATTATTCAGAAATTGGCCTTGAGAGGCCACATATCTAGGATAAATCAGGTGTGCACAAAGGGGACATGAACATTTGTTTACATAATATGCTCTTACTTCTGGTTGGATTGCATAACTCCTCCAACAATACGCCTTAACGAATTCCTTATTAGGAAGTCAGAGTACAACCTCATTATATCCTACATCGCATAACAAACTTGATTTGAATGAATCCATAAATTTTTTGAGTGACTGACACTCAAAATGGTTGTATTTTTTAAAGATCAACCAATATGTTTTCATAATGGGTTTTGTAGAGCCCAATTGTAGTTGGATCCTCAAGAGTAGATTGTAATTTTTTTATCTCTAAATCCATCCTCTCAAAAAAATTAGCAGCCAAAGAGTCCATGACTATAAAAAAATGAAACTAAAATTAAATTTAGAATACAATTTTTGAAACCATAAACCTAGGTAAATTAATAAAATTTCAAATAAATTTAAATTTCTTTTCAAAAATAATAATGAAACATATAATTTTCCTATGCTGAAACTAAAATAGAGTAAATCTAGAATTATACATTAATTTGAAAATAAATTCTAATGAGACAATTGATACAATCAATGTAGTTATATACAGTGTGATCTTTCTCCTTATACATTTATTGTTCTTGTATAAACCAACAACAAATGTTAAATGAAAAAATACTAACAATAGATTTGTATGAAAGCTAGCATAAACATCTATAATGCCACAGAAAACCAAGTTTCCACAAATATTTTCAATTTGTAAGGAAACCATATTTCCACAAACATCTGTAATGCCATAGAAAACTATGTTTATTATTGGAAATTTTTAATTTTATCACAAAGATTTCAAATTTGTAATCTACCATGTTGTAGAAAGGATTCCTATCATAAATTTATGGATTGAGGCATGTCAAATATACAAAAATTGAAATATTTTCTAGTGATAAGGATGAAAAGATGATTTCTAGGTCATTCTCTCCCTCGTAACATTTTCCCAACTTGAAAAAAATTGTTATAAATATATTTCTTAGCCTATAAAAAGGCATCATACTGAGGGGTTTATTAAGAATGTACATTCAAGAAGACCTATATAAATATATGATAAGTTTGGTGGAAGTCATATCCTAAAAATAACTAAACAAGATACCATTGTAAATTGAATCATCAGAACAATATCATCTTGAATTTAAAAAAAAATCTCAATACAATTTCCATAATATAAGGATACAACCATCAACACATGAACATAAGAAATAAGAGTCATTTACAAACAAAAATATGTAATTACGCTGATGACCATGACAATACTAATATGTTGGTCTACATTAAGGAGAATATTAGTTAGTAAAGAATGTAGGATTATATTTAAATTCCTGGACTCCAACAAATATTCAGAAGAAAATTGAAAAGAGAATGGATTTCAAAGAAACAAGAAAGGAAAAGTAACCAATGAATGGAGAAAAGACATAAATGAACTCAAAAATGAACAAAAAGAATGGGAAATGAGTAATTTTTGAAAATATCTAGTATGAAATTTTTGGCACTAAAGAAGGATATATTGCAAAGAGCAAAGAGGAGTTGGAAAAACTCAACCAATATTTGGGAAGGAAAAAATTAAGTGCACAATAGGGAAATTAGTTAATGAAATCAAGTAATATGAAGAAGATCATAACAATTCACAGGAAGAAGTTAGGATAAATATCATATTGAAAAATTTCAAGAAAGAAAACAATAGCTTCAAGAACATAAAAATTTGTCATAAATAGACCTCATATAAAAGTGAAATTATTTCTGGATAATTTTTGCACAGCAAGTAAAAGAAATTTTTAGGACTACTCTTATAGCTTCCGAAAAATAGTAATTGCCAACTTAATAAGCACATTGAAAGAAGACTCCAAAATAATTTCATTTGCAATGAACAGACAAACTTATGATGCTTTATCATGATACAAGAGATTTAAGTAAAGGGGTAAGTATTACATATGTAGTTCTATTGCCAACAACCTAAGGTGTCATTTTTTTAGGTAGTTTCATTGCCAACAACCTAGGGTCCTATGTTTTCACAAAAAAAAAATTAAATATACTTGTGTGTTGTCTTTCATTTTCTATGGGATCATACAGGTCAGCTATGGGATCCCTAGTTGGCTATGGGATCATAAACGCTTTGGATTTTTCTATCTTTGTGTGAAGAGAGGCGGGATGAGGAAAAGTGAGATCCTCTATGTCAAATTCAATATATAAACTAGGGTTTTACAAAAAGGTGGTTCAATCGAAGGGCTGTTCACGCGAACACCCCCTTCACGCAAACCTGTTTCTGTGTCGTAAGTGGCATTTTTCGTGCACTGCATGGAACTTCAATCAAAGGGAGCTCACATGAATGGGGTGTTTGCATGAAATATCTTATAACCTATTCCACCCAACCTCCCACTAATATTTTTAGGACAAGGTGTGGGACACAATATCATGTTATGACCCAAGAAATTTCATTTGTTAGGCACCAACTCCACAAATAGCACCAACCCCTAAATCCTTGTTGATATTACTCACAACAATAAACTTGCATGAATATGACTCATCACACAAGATTTTTATGAAGGGATCACTGAAGATACACTGATACAACTCAAATGATGGTGATCACAAGATTCAACTCCAAACACCTTCAAACCCTTGCTCAAATTTTCTCATCTCAAACTTGCACAATCCTTCACTTTCTTCACTTCTTAATGCTTAAAAAACATACACACACTATTGCAAACATTCATTAACCTTTCATGCACTCTCTCAGCTACAAAACTCAACCTTCATACCTGTAAAACTCTCACACCTAGGTTGCACTTTTCATAATCACACAATTAGTTCAAAATAACACCCAAAACATCACTTTTATAGCCTCTCCTTGATTCAAATTCAAAATAGGTCAGTTTCCCTGATTTTGGTTACACCATACCAACTTAAAAACATTCACATTTGACCCATATAGGTCATCCATTCCAAATACCTCTCACCTTGTACTGAAAATCCACAAAACCTCATCACTAAAATGGTAAAAATACGCTAATCAGAAAACCATGCTTAGTCAAGCTCCCATATTTACCAAACATGATTAATATGACATATATGGATCATACATGGTCACACATTTACTTTAACCAATCAAATATTTCATTAAATGGGCCCAATATCTCATATCCTTCTCAAAACAGTTGCTTCTAGCATCCAAATTTCACCTTTGGAACTCGCAACCACCATGGACATCAATAACAACTCATGATAAAAAAATGTGCATTTATTTTGTAACTCCTTTGGAAAAGATTTTCTAAAACATAATTTTTTTTCAGAAACATGCCTATTTGAGTTTGGTCTGCTCATCACCAAAACTACTACCATACCTTTTTATAAGCCTAGAGGAGTCCTCTACATGATCAAATCATCATCCATGCACTAGAAATCAATTATGTCCACTTAGGAAGAAAATTTTTGAGCTAGGGTTTCAAACACATAAGAATTTGTTTACCTTCTAAACATTTAATCATAACAACATGAAAACAAAATGAACTCATTATTTTTATGAAACATTCTAGACTCAATTTATAAACATCCTTGAAATCCAAAAGGTCATATGTAAAGAAAAATTTTTATGGTGAGCATCAAAAGGTGCAATTCAAGCTAGAAAGCACCCTTTCTTGGACCCTAGTTCACCAAATCTAAGTTATCTTGCAAAATATTATTATGAATGACATAAAAAATTATCACTTTTTAAGGACTCCTTTTTGCATTATTTCAAATAATTTTTTTTCCTCAAATATCTCTCCATATCTCCATCCCATCTAGTTTGCATAGCTAACCCTTAGGGATTTGCACTATCTAGGCTAGGGTCAACTTAAATAACATTGTAACTCACCATGAAAATTCTCCAAAAGATATTAACATACCTATAACACCATGAAAAAAATACCTATATGCATCCATGAGCTCATGTATCTCTAAAACTAAATCTCATGCCTCCTAGTACCCATATGTGGTCCAAATGAGTGCCTGAAACTTGGTCACCAACTTGTATATGCACCCTAAAATGCATATGATTTCTTAAACAATCTCTAATTATTCTCTCCATTCTTCCAACATGATTATCAATTTATCATGAAGATCCATCCTCCATGCACTATCACCTAAGATAACTAGGATACCTGATTAGGCTTTGCTAGAACAAGGCATTCTCACTTAATCAACTAATGCAGCCAGTAACATACCTAAATCTCCATGACACAATCAATCTAAGAATCATATGACCCTAATCCATCACCAAAGTTATCATTAATGGTATTTTACATCAATGACAACACCTAAATCACAACAAGCCAACTGTAGACACCAAAATTGGGTCACACTCCCTTTGGTCCCTCGTCAAAACAAACACCTTGAACACATTCACCTAACCATGGCCCCTTTCATCCCACTCAAATATTAATTTAATTAATTAAATTAAATTAATTCATTATCTCACAATATTTATTATTTTAATATCCTAATTGAGATAATGCCCACATATCCACCTCACATATACACATCATCAAGCCACATCACCTTAAGACCTATTCTTAGTATGTTGCCATAACTAACTAAGACCTACCCAAACCCTAAAAATCAAATCCTATATTCCCTCTAACTACATATAAAGAAGCTTCCATTCTAATGTGTAGAGAAAAGTGAACGAGATCCCAGAAAATCAAAGGGATTTGCCCAGTTTAGTAAACCTAGGAAATCCCGCCCTAATCGAAGCCAGTCACCCTAAACCACCACCGGTCAACCCAGAACCACCATCAGTTACCATTTAACCCCCAAAACAACCTTATTTTTAGGTTGGCACATTTCTGAGAGATGGACACATATTTTGAGAACAAGACACGAAACCAGAGCTGCATGCAAGTAGAACGAGCATTCATACATGCATCAGAGCAGCCATAGCCAACATCAGAAGAACCCAAAAAGCCATCTGCCTTCACGGGATCATCCAGGGAAGCATCAACACCACATCAAGTTCCTTTCATTTAATCACCCACCATTGCCAACCAGACATCGAGCTCATACAAACATTAAGTGCTTTGTTAACCAACACTTTTCCATTTATCATTTGGTAGATTATTTTACTTCTGTTATTAGTTTCTGCTCCCATTTCCATTCCACCACCATTTACCTCCATGTAAACTTGACCATCCCTTCACCCATACCCTTGAACTGCCCACACCAAGGTTTTAATCATTCCTGTGCATACCTGAGACCCACATGAACCTTGCCATTGCCCTTCCATTTTCATCTAGCCTCAAATCTATCATCCCACCAAGTTGTTACTAAGTTTCCTGTACCATGACTATACTGATGCTGGTAACCTATAACCATCATTGGTTAACCTAAACTGACATCAGTCTCTGTGTTTTTGACCAGAAACCAAGAACAGAGCTTCTACTCTCTACCCAATACCCAAAATGGCCTAGAACCGTACCCTAACCAATATCTGTATTCTGACAGAGACCTTAACCTTCAGATTCAGTCATAGCTTACTTGTTGTGAATGAATTTTCTTATTGTATACAAATGCGATACCTAAATCATTTTAACTACAGTAGGATTCCCTTTATTATTTGCATTAAGTTAATTTAAACAGTTGATTAACAACTGTCTAGGAAGTATCACACTTCCCAAATCTAACATACACTAGGCATTCCACTACATATACTATTTAACTTTTATTTGGTGGTCTTGTTTCCATTTCAGGTAGTTCCTCAAAGAAAAAAGGAAGCTCTCATGATCAGCTATGGATTAAGAATTCATACGTGCGCAACAACCTACAACTAGCATTCAAATAGGTATTCCTCCTAGCCCTTTTCCCTTATTTGTTTTGTCAACATTCGAAGAAATGATCTAGAATCATGTGAAACATTTTGGCATGCCCCATGGAACCCATTCGGGGTTCTTTGCATTCTTTCATTTCTAGGTGAAAATTTTCATGTTTGTTTCCTTTCTAAAAGGTTCTTACATTAAAATTTCCCCTCTAGAACCTTCTTTTCTTCTATTGTCTAAAAGAAATCATATTTTGGTGATTTAAAAAGAACACTTCTTCCCTTTCATTAGTATCACATTAGTGTAAGAGCATCCCTTCTCCTATTCATCTTTTTGTGTCATCGAATTCAAAATTTCAATTTGGGTTTAAAAATCATTTCATTTCATTCTACTTCTCTGTATTAGCTCACATTAATTGAGGGAAACCTATATGCTGGAAGTCATGCCCAGCTGATGGTTGACAAACAAATCATAGAAAAAAACTTTCTCTCTGAGTCTTACCAAACATCACAAAATAAAAAATATATACACATTCTTAAACAACATCTCACCTGGAAGAAGTTGTAGGTGATCATAGGATCACGGTACAGTGGGCATCCCACTGGTTATCTCCGTCAAGTACCCCATCAGAGGATGACCCATCCCCGCCATAACATAACATAAAACCTCTCCTTGTAGATCTCATTCTTCATAGGAAGCCATCCTCACCAAAAATTCTATTCTAAAGTTCATGAGTCAGTCCTTAAATAGTATAAGCTAAACAAAAATAATAGAAAAAATAGTATTAGGATCATATTTTTCTTAGTTTTTCTGTCTGGTTTGTGTTTTGAGGTGAGAGGATTCATTCTTCATTTTCTTATTCCCCTTTGCACACTCCTCATCACAGTTAGTGTATTACAGCTTCATTTAAGTGTGTCTGGACCATATTCTCATCATTCTCATAATTCTAGGTTTGATTCCACATATAATTTTAACTCATAACCACATTTTCTTCATCGTTGTTTCAATTTCATAGTAACCAGTGTCAATCCAGCAACCTTCATCGGTTATCATCTGACCATCATCAATTTCACCCAACCAACGTCGGTTTACTGTTCTTTTAGTTAACCTACCCAAACAGACACTTGCTTCACCTTCTTTACTATTCAGAACCTCTGTTACTCTCAGCATATTCATTTTCCTACTAAATTCCATCAGCAGCTTCCATGCTTGGAAAATTATTAGCCTTTTACCTTATTTTGGCAAACTATCCATTCTCCACAGTGATCGACAATGGTTAACTGTGACCGGCATCGATTGACCCTAACCAGCATCGGTTAGCCTATGCAAATTTTCCAACTGACATCTTAACTCCAATTCACCGACCATCACTTTTTTTTTCCTATTTTTACTATATTTCTATGTCATTTACAGAAAGCAGTCCTACCACGTCAGTACTTGTTCACATGGTGCTGACCCAAAGCTAAGAAAATGCCCTCATATTCCACACCAGTCATCAACCACTCCCACCTAGTCCTTCACCACCTTCTATTTTATCACCCATGGATCCCACCCAACCTATCACTATCGCCACAGGAGATGAGGAGTTCACACGAATCCTTGACCAGAACCCTACCGCCTTACAGTTTTATCTTTCCCACTCATCAACTCGAGATGCCTCAGGTCATTTGATAGATGACATGCCCGTATCTATCCCCCTAACACTCACCCCTACTTCTACTCCAACCTCCTCTATCTCCATGCTACCCACACCTGCCTTGCCCCAAGTCGTTTCGCAGCTAGGTCCCATACCTACTATGAATTCCACATTTGCCACATCTATTACACCGGCCACATCCAATATACCTTTTCCAACCACCCAGAACATAACCTCATCCATGCCTATTGTTTCACATATACCTATAGCTACACAACCATCCCTGATGTCAGCGACCCCTACCTCTTTTCAAAATGTCATCCTTTCTATTCCATAGTCCTTATCCTCCATTGCCACTAGGGTTAGCACAACCCTTCCACCTCTATATATGTACTATCAGTAGCCTCTCGTTTCATCTTTTATTCATTATGGGTACGTAGCCCCTATTTCACTCCCTTCTTCTCAATCTATCTATACGGCAGTGCCATATACTTGAATGCCACCCCAATTATATGCCTAACACTAACCTCCTTATGCTACAGAAGGTACCCATACATCACAACCTACCAATGACCTAATCAGGTTAATGATGGATAAGATGTAGACATTAGAGGCATCAATTTCTGTCTCTCACAATACTCTCACCTATGATGAGATTCGTAATGAGATTATACACCCATCCATTCCTATTCATCCATATCCCATGCATTGGGAAATGCCTAAATTAAACCATTTCAATAGAAAAGAATACCCATAACAACATTTGCAGTATTTGAAACACGGGTGTTATCTAATTTCCCATGATGATGCTTTCCTCCTAAGGACCTTTCCAATGTCTTTGACTGGACCCTTGTTAGATTGGGATAGTTGGTTACCTAGACACTCTATATTCTCATTTAATCAAGTATCCCAAGCCTTCTTAGATTACCTCTCTATTAATGTTGTTAAGAAGGTTTCCATGACTAACCTCTACTCTATGCGTCATTATGACGATGCATCTATCGCAGATTTTGTTTCTCGTTGGCGTAGCCTAATCAATCAACTCACATTCCAACTACCAAAAACTGAACTCATAGAGCTCTTCATGCAGGCTTATGCTAGACATATCTCACCGACCTTGCAGGTCAAGACTTTCTGAAACTTTCATGAAGCATTCAAAATGGCAAGAAAGCTAGAGATTCAGGCCATCAAAGAAAATAAAATCCAACTACGTAATAAGAACTTGGCATTCAAATTGAATGATACCTCTTCTTCTTTGAAACCATAGAACAATTATTTAAAATCCAAGGGAACTGCTAATGTATTCGTACTAAAATCCGGCCCAGCTCATCCATCAAATCAAGCTAGCCCCTCTAATTTTTCTCTTGTCTAGAATTTTCAACTATGATGGGAACAACACAAATAAACCCCAATTGGGGAGCCTTACTACTTTATCTTAGAAAATATCCTTAAAGCTAAGGCCATCATTATTCCTTCTATAAAACCACACACTGGTTTTGATCCTACTCGCCCCACACCCGCATGGTATAAAGAGCATGACTTTTATAATTATCATCGAGTAAAAGGTCATAGTGACGGAAATTTCATCACTTTCAAAAAAATTGTCCAAGAAATGCTTGAGAAAGTTGATTTAACCTTGGATAATCCTGATGAACCTACCTATCAAACCCTACACATCTTCAAGAAACCATTTCCTAATCATGCTCCTTCTTTTGATCAAACTGGAGAGACCTCAACGCATGATATCCATACGTGCGAGGTCCATGCTATTTTCAGTGACGCACCTGTTTCTTTCCAATTACCCCATATTCCTTCCATAGAGGAATTCCTAGCCCAAAGTCCTCTACCTACACTTGAATCCACCTCACCTATTCCTCCACCTACATTGGAACACCCTTCGTCCCCTCCCTCACCTGTGAAGGATCCTCCTATTAACATCGAGATCATTTCATCTTTGGCTTCTCCACCTAGAAATCCGTCACCCGTAGTACATCTTTGAGCCCCGAATGAGGCTTGTCTATCTCCTCCACCAACAAAGGAGCACCCATCCTCTCCTCCACCCATAAAGGAGCACCCATCATCTCCTTCACCCACAGAGGAGCATCCATCATCTTCTTCACCTATTAAAAATCTAGTAAAAATTCCTTTACCTTTAGGTGACCACTCTCCATTAGTTACCCAAGATCCTACGGACTTACTTTTAACTCTGTTACCCACAGAAGTTGAAGTGAGAAAATTCCCTATTTTTAAGACATGTTTAACAGAAATTGCCATTGGATCCTCATCAACCTCACCTACAATAGTTCCTTTTTCATGCTTATTAGATCATCTAGATTATGTGGATAGAGCCTTACTTTGGGGGCATCTTCTGCTTCCTTTCTCAACAAAAATACAAAGGTCAATTGCTGACACTTCCACTATCTACCTAAAAAATTTTGGCCAATTGAACCAAACACAACACAACTATCACAAATTCCACCATGATACCACTCATGGCTCAACTCACACCCCTATGCATAACTCACAATGGATCTACATCCAAACCTACACCTATATAATCTTCCTCACCTAAACCTATTACTACCTTAGGGGTCATCCCAACCACCAGCCTTAATCATCCACCCATCCAATTAGATTTAGATACATCCTCCAAAACCAACACCAAGCTTAATCCAGCTACATACTCTAACCTCACCGATTGCACCTTCATCGCCTTCACCCTTTCTATTTGTCTTAGGACCTTTCCCTTCCAGTATGGTTAAAAAACCTCCACCCAATGGTAAATCAAAAACACAACAGCCCATTCCTCCCTTGCAAACCTCTAACATACCCAAGCACTTGACACGACTTATGCCAACACCTGCAGTATCTTTACCACCCATTCCTCCAATACCATCGGTAACTTCTTCACTACCCACTACACTTCAGTATCTTTCCCTCACAACCCCTGCATGACCTGCACCATCTACCTTCACAAAACCTCAATTATCCTCGTGGGTAACTCACCCTCTTCCCCCATCCACTTTCCCCTCTAGATCTTGTACGCCCATATCACCTTTACCCAAGAAGGTGCAACCTAAAGAAAAAAATTCGCTACCCTCCATTAAGGTAGTCAAAATAACCACACACTCTCTTACTAGTTCATCTACCATACCCCTACCCAAGAAAACATGAAAAAAATCCAAGACCACACGAGCACCTAAAACCATAGCTCAACCCACTCCCCCTCATGTAAAGATCCTTCCTCGACAATCAGCCGCACCTACACCCAAACCCACTTTCACTTCCCATTGTGATCCATTAGTAGGATACTATGCCAAAATCTTAACAAACCTCCTTGAAAATTTTGTCATCACATTATTGCGGCTCAGACCTTATGACCATCTCAAACCCAAACCAAACAAGTTTGACGACACAAAAAATTGTGCCGACCATCGTGTGCTAGAGCATGATGTAGAGAACTACAAGGCTTTGAAAACCATTCTTATCTAGTTTTGTCCTCCTAAAGGAAACTTTGATGATGATGACCTTTTTGATGAGGACCCCATTTCACCAACACCCATTGCCATAGTTCTTCCCTCACTGCCTACTCAACGACCCAAACCTTCACCCCGACAACACCTAGACCCACTCCCAAGATTTGAAATTAACATGGTTTGCAACAAATAACTCGCCAAATCTCCACCCAAATTTTGGTGTGCTCAACTCATCTCACAAGGTTCCTTCCCGACACTTGGCTTTTGCCCCTCTTGTCGCTATACTTTTTATGACTCACCCACTCCACCTACCTATCCTCCTCAAATCAACATGATCCACGCTACTACTCATGCTTAGAAGGACAAAGGAAAGGAAAAGGAAACCGACCCACCAACCCATCCTATACCCAACATACCATCTGTACCCACACCTAAAATCACTATCTGCGGCCCCACATATCCTATTTCTAATGGGGTCACACACCGCATGATGCTCAAACAACTATACCAATCCCCCCTGAAATTTTCCCTATATGATCTCATCCAAACCTCAAAATACCATCGTCAAGCTCTCATGGATGTTCTTTAATATATTAAGGTTTTACCCAATCACCCTACACCCGTAGCCTCCATTATTACACCCCATCATGTAACCTCTCTCACCAAATTACCTCCTTTATCTACACCTCCACCTACTCACCAGGTAGCCTCCCTTAGCTTCTCAAATGAAGAGATCACACCAACCGATGACCCAAATCCATCTCTCTTCATATCTATCCACATTGATGATATACATGTATGACGTGTTATAATCGATGGGGGCGTTAGCATTAATATCATTTCCTCCCATGCATTCACTCAAATGCGCATACCTAACAATTACATGCATAAACATCCCATCATGTTGCATTCATTCAATGACGCTATCATCTCTACAATTGGCACTGTCATCCTCCATGTTTGCATGGGCCCCCACGTAGTTCTAGAGTTGTTTTATGTCTTGGAGGGGGAATTTTAGTATAACCTGTTGCTTGGTAGACCCTTGATTCATGTCATGGGTTTTGTTCCTTCTACTTTCCATCACTATGTAAAGTTTGAGCATGAAGGACACACCTATACCATTCTGGCTAACCCATCACCTTTCAAAACTTGTAACATGATTTACCAACCTAATGACGTGCTTGTACCCATTAAAGCATCTACCTCCATGACCACTACCTCTTCACCTACACCTCCACCCACTAGTTGAGCCGCTACTTCAATCACACCTACATCCTCTTTTCCCACCACTACCACAGCCTCCATGGCAGTACCTTCAGCCTCCCATTCTGTTAGCTCCACCTCCAAGTTGACCTCTAACACATCTTATATTCCAGCTATCCACATACCAACCACCGATCCCTTACAAGGAATTTTTCAACGCCTCACTCTAGGGGAGTATGGCCTATATAATGTCAACACATTCTTACTCCACAAGAGTACAAAAGTCTTCACAGAAACCCTCGCTATGATCACCACATAGGAGAGCACCTCCTTTATGGTCCTCCTTACCTTCATACCAATCTCACCTATGGGAAACTTGATACTACCACTTATACACCTAAACCACTGTCACAAACCCACCCATTTTTTTATGACCTCCAATACCTCACCAATCACCATTTTTCTCACACCTTCCTACACAGATTTACGTGGAAGGGATTTGGTTTTTGGTTTTATGAGTAAGGCCGTCACACTGTTATTCCATGTACTACTCGCAAACATAATGACCATAGTGGTATCGGATTTACCAAACCACCTACCAAGAAGGCACACATTGAACTCATTGAGGACATCAGATGTTCTCCACCTTCTTCACCACCTTCACCAACAAAGTCGATGGATCTAGAATCCATTCCTCTTAACTTTTTTTTTCATAAACACCATTTCCTTAGGGCCTCTGACTTATCAATGCGAGGGTGAGGATCCCTCTTCTCTTCCCTTCCTATACCCTAAAATGATCAATGACAATACACCTTTGATTAATGTCATTCAATGTCAGGATGATGAATCTATACTCACCTACCTTGGTGCAGAAGACTCATATATTCATCAGTCATTATCATCTAAGATGCAAAACATGTTGAATGAATCAACTATCGAGATCAACATTCATACTCAGGATGACCCACACATTCTAAAGATTAGATAATATTTAAATACTGCTAAATTGGAATCCATCACTTCTTTTCTCAAAAACCATAACCATGTTTTCACTTGATCTTATGCAGACATGCCTGGTATTGACCCCACCAAATTGGTCCACAATATCGTAACCATTCCCGGTGCAAAACCCATTACACAAAAGCTGAGAAAAATGAACCCTTGCATTCCACTTCTGGCCAAAGAAGAACTTCATCACCTTCTTTATGTTTCTTTCATCTTACCAATTGATTATCCCTAGTGGATTTCCAACATTCTCCCTGTCACTAAGGTGACAGGGGGACTTTGTATTTGCATGGATTTCTATGACCTCAATCTAGCTTTCCCAAAAGATGAATTTCCCCTACCTAGTATTGACCAACTGGTGGACCTTACTGTTGGTCATGAGATGCTATCACTCATGGATGGTTTCTCTGGTTATAACCAAATATTTCTTGCCCCAGAGGATCGTCACAAAAATACATTCATTACCCCTTAGGGTACCTTCTGCTATCAAGACATGCCTTTTAGCCTTAAAACACTGGTGCCACATATCAGCGGGCTATGACTTACATCTTCCATGACATCATGCATCATATATTGGAAGATTACACGGATGAAATCCTTACCAAATCTAAATTCCGCTTCAAGCACCTCGCCATCCTACAAACCATCTTTGACCACCTCATTAAATATTATGTTTTCCTTCAGCCTAAGAAGTGTGTCTTCACATTTCTCTCAGGAAAACTCCTGGGATTTATCATCTACTTACATGGTATAGAGGTTGACCCTGCTAAAGTCAAGGCCTTTCTTGAAATGCCTCCACCTACTAATCTTAGGAAACTCTGTATCCTGTAAGGCAAGTTGCAGTCTATTCGCTGCTTTATTTCAGAATTGTCTGATCGGTGTCAACCATTTCATCATCTTCTCAAAAAGGATGTCTCCCTTAAATAGAATGATGATTTCCACAAAGCTTTTGAGGCCTTGAAAAAATACCTTCTCCAACCACCCGTACTCCTTCCACCTAAATATGATCAACCCTTCTACCTATACATATCAGCTATCGATCACTCCTTGGGGGCCATGCTCACCCATTGTGATGAACAACACAGGGAGCAGGTGGTTTATTACATAAGTTGTACTATTTGGACTATGAAACCTGATACATCCATGCTAAAAAACTTTACTTGGCCTTAGTTTTTGTTGCCACAAAACTCTTCCATTACCTACTTAACCACAAAACCTATGTTGTGACCAATACCAACCCTTTACACTTCATGTATGCCAAACCCTACCAGAATCAACGAGATGCACATTGGCTTATGGTTTTGGCTGACCTCGACCTCGCATTCACCCATCAAAATTCCATCAAGGGCCAAGCTATCACCGACCAATTGGCCGAAACACGTATTTCTGGGGATCAACCCTCTAATTTTGACTTTCCAGATGAGTCAATTGCTACCCTTTCCCTAGACGAACCTGCTTACCAAATGAAACTCTTCTTTGATGGGTCCAAATGTCAGTGTGGGTGGGGCTGGTGTTATCCTCATTCCAATTGATGGTGAAAGCATGCCTTTGTCTTTGAAGCATGATTTTGAATGTACAAACAATATTGTAGAATACGAAGTTCTCGTATTAGGTCTCCAAGCTGCCTATGCCTTAGATGTTAAATCAAGAAACATATTTGGTGATTATCAATTGGTCATAAACCAAGTCAATGGTATATACCAATGTCATAATGAGATACTTAAAATGTATAAACATCATGTGGACATACTTTTGACAACCTTATACTATTACGCCCTTCAAGCTGTCCCCTGTTCAACCAACAAATTTACAAACACCATGGCCTGCTTGGCCTCTCAAATCCCTACTTCACCTGCCGATTCTAAAATCTTTGTCACCGTAAAAATAATCCAATCACCGTCTTATTTACCTCATGAAATTTACTCCATTGGAACTGCTACCCCTGACCTAAGTGACCATTGGTATAAACAATATTCGTACTACCTTTCCCTCTCCATCTTTCTTCCCGACATCACTCGTAATGGACAACATGCCTTTCTTAAAAGGTTATCTCATTACGTCATCATGGGTGGCATCCTATATAAACATGGCTTCGATGGCATTCTCTTACGGTGCCTTATGAGTTCCAAAATTCCTTATACCATTAAGGAAGTTCATGATGGCATATGTGGAGGTCACTTAAGTGGCCTTGTTGTGGCTAAGTGTATTCTTCATCCAGGCTATTACTGGCCGAACCTTAACCATGATTGTTGCAACTACGTTAAGCATTGTGTAAAATGTCAAAAACATACCAACCTTCATCATACACCAAGTCATGCCTTGCAGGTCACTTGTGACCTTTTTCCCTTCTCTCAATGGGGTTTAGATCTTGTTGGAGAAATCAATCCTCATTCTTTCCAATGACATCAATGGATCATCATCGTTACCAAATACTACAAAAAATGGGTTTAAGCCATACCTCTCATCTCCACAAAAGCCGAGAAAATATGTGAGTTCATCAACCATCACATTATTTTTTGTTTTGGTGTTTAGCATTGTCTCATCACTGATAAAGGAAAAAAATTCAAAAATAAAACCTTGCAAAAACTTTATGAATCCTTCGGCATTCAGCTAAGTTTCTCATCACCTTATTACCCACAAACCAACATCCTAGCTGAATCCACCAACAAAACCTTAAACCAAATTTTCATGAAAATGGTTAACACTACTGGGAAGGACTGGCATACGCACATTCCTTTTGCCTTATGGTCATACCACACTAGTATTCGCACTTCCACTACTGCCACACCTTATTATCAGGTTTATGGTACAAAGGTTGTTCTACCTCTTGAAGTCCAGATTCCCTCACCCCACATTTCTCTCCATGACATTCTTAATGATGATTACTTTTGTCAGGATTGTTTAGCACAACTTGAGTTATTAGACGAACATCACCTTAATGCTCTTGACCATCTCCAAGTTTAACATAAACGTATCAAATGTGCCGATGAAAAACGTTTCCATGAACGAACCTTCCAAGTCAGTGACCTTGTTCTGAAAGAAACTCAACATGTAACCAAAGTAGAAAAAAGTAAACAGGGAAAATTTTCTCCTAATTGGCTTGGACCAGACATTATGACTCATACTTATGGATCAAGTTCTTTTCGTTTATCTTCACTCAAGGGTAAACTTGAGCCCCTTAATGCCTTGCATCTTTGACCATTCTGTTATTGACTTTTAGTCCTACCTCACCTTCTTCCTCTTTTAATGCTTGTCCTTTGAGCGCTATCCACTTCCTATGTTATCACCAAAAATTAAACAAGAATCATGTGCGTACTCATCACTCTTTTATCCTCTCTTAAATATGTGTACCACGGCGCTGCACATGGCATGATCATCATAGATACTTTTTGTCTACTTTTAGATGAGATCACATGGTCATTTCACCTTGATTTCTGAACAAGAATCTGATTCTTCACCTTAGTCTTGTCCATGAATTAAAATCCCTCATATGGGATCCAAATCCTTGATTCAAACTTCCAATAAAAATATGACTCCCTCAAAAAGGACATCTTTCTCTTTAAATCTCTGTTATAAATAGATTTCTCCCTTGAAGGACAACTATGTAAAAGCTTGTTTAAAAAAAAGAACAAGAAGAAGAAAGAGAGAGAGAATCTGAAGCTTCCCAAATCGATCAGCTTCACGAAGACCTCAAGGATTTAATTTCCTCATCCCATATAGACTTCCCACATTGATCTGTCTATCTCCAATATCATTCAAAACAAAAAGTCTTTTAGTCATGGACTTGCCCATTGTGACCTTGGATCTCTTGCCAAAAAGGCATGCTACCTAGTACCATATAATAACTAACCACTTTGTCACCTTCTCACCATTCACACTTTCATTTCCTACTACCTTAAGGGACCTACTGAAACTGAAACATCTTGTGATCATGTGACTACTTTTTCACCTTTAGAATATGCAATCATGCAATGTTTTTAGGGTCTTACATTCATCAGCCCATCTAAGGTATGATCTACCCGTTATGATCCTTACCAATTAGGTCACTTTCTTGCCTCCTCTTATATTTTAAACCTTCTTCATTACATATTGATTACCTTATATAGGACTTGATCCTCGATGCTTATTTTTGGGTAAATTTATCCTCCTTCACCATAATCAACTCAAAATCACCCATACCAATGTACCCACAATTCACCAATAGCTAAAAGAGCTAGAATCAATCATGCCTATAACTCAGCAACTCATTCTCATACCTCCTCACATTCTTCCCTAGCTTATGGGAGAAATACATCGGCCTTAGGTCCCTTTTCACCGGGACTATGTAGGCAGCACTCTGATAGCATGGAGCCCTAGGAGGTTCGCTCGGCCACTCTATACCCTAACTAATTCATCTTTTATTTTCCTAAATCACATTCTACCCTATTTACTTTTATTTTATATCAATAATTAGAAATTAAATCCATCAAAAAAAAATTTTCTTTCCACATTTATCATCATCACACATACATCCATTATTTCTACCCTTTCCTTACCACTATCATGCATGTACTATAAAACACCTTAACCATGACCCATATCATCATTCATTTCACAAATTAATGAATTACAACCTAAATCCATCATGCCTAAAACATGACTCAACCATGCCTAAAACCTGACTCAATCCATGTCTAGACCATAACCTCACTCAACCATGCCTACAACCTAACTCCACCATGCATAAAACCTAACTCAATCCATGCCTACACTACTTAATTTCCATAACATATACACATCAAAATAACAAGATAACCACAACCATGTATATACATAATGACCATAATCATCATCATCTCTATAAATAAAAGTATCCAAACGTGTGTCTCCATATACATAATCTCAAGTATTTTCGGTACACAGGCCAGTACATATAATCAAATCTCTCAAAAATATCATATACACCCTCACCATATTTGGCATGCAGGCTGGTATATGATCAAAAATATGCAAAAATCTCGTACATCCTCACTCTCCTCAGCATGTAGGCCAGTATATATAAAAAAATGAATCAAATACATCAATATAATGGGATGTGCATCAGGAATCATCCTGCTATACATCCTCCATATCAGTCTCTCTTGTCTCCACCTCGTCTCCTACCCGGCGGCCTGATAACCTCTCACTGCCCGTCATAGGTCGCGGTCGGGCCCCTACTAGTACATCACCTAGAGCTGGCCTCCTTGAGTGAGTGGCCTCACCTTGATCCTATCTCAGGGCCCGATGGCCCCCTGTGCTCTCCAGGCTATAAGTACGGGATCTGGTCCTCTCACTCAAGGCCTAATGTGCCCTATACTCTCCATAAGATAGAAAATCTATCCCAACCGCCATCAACAGATCCTGATAATATCTTGACTCACCTAGGGCATCCCATAACTGAGATAGGGGTGTTGGACCATGATTTCCATTAGACCAAAACCCATAGGTATTAATCTCCACTACAATCACCAGAGTTAGGATCTACGAGAGGTGGTTAGTCCATGTCATGAAACTCGCGGGGAGTGCTACACACACACATGCCAACAATCTCCCCCTCAGCATTACCTGAGTGAGTTTCAAACTCGAGACCTATCACTATGATACCATTTGTTGGACCATGATTGTTGTTAGACCAAAACCCATAGGTATTAATCTCCGCTACAATCACCTGAGTTAGGATCTATGAGAGGTGGTTAGTCCATGTCACGAAACTCACAGGGAGCACTGCACACACATGCCAACAAGGGGAACTATCTGTGGTGGCCCCATCGGCCCCTATACCTATCTTGTGGGACCCTTTACCACCCCTACCTATGGACTGGGACCCTATCCCAGTGCTTGTGGAGGTGTTATTCGCCTATCACCATGTTCCTGTACCTGCGCCTGTAATGCTTGAATTTGTTCCTATGCAGTGGCCAACTGGCCCTACAAACCTATAACCTATGCTTGTAGGGCAGCCACCTACTCATCATCTCCATTTCCATCTCCACTCTGGGCCATTTAGGCCTATAGACTGGCCACCTCTAGCTCTGAAGCTACTAATTGCCCCTATACCATCCCCAAATGGGTAATCAAGGTCACCACCTACCCCTATAGGTTATCTCTCTACACATTGATTGTGGCCAAATATGATAGCCTCGGCCTTAGTGGTACTACTCGTAACTACGCGGACCACCACTACCTATATCTATCAGTCACTCTGGCATCATCAATCCACCGGTCTGTCACCCGCTCCTCTGCCCCATAGGTATTGTCAGCTGTGAAAGTGGTAGTGGTCTCTCCACATCATCTCTCCTATACTTTGGGAAGGGTAGTGGTATATCCTACAGTAATCCAAACTACCATCGGATCCTATCTACTAGGATCATCTCATGCTCCCCTACACGAAACCCCTCAATCCACCTGACTATCTACAAACCAGCCAACTCCTCTACCATCCCTCTGTATGAGGGATACCCCACATACGGTCTCCAGAAAATGTCTACACCGGACAATCCCTCCAATAACTGCCAATAATATACTACATCATGAATATCTCGGTCTTCTTGATGCTCTCAAATAGTAGGCACCTAGTGTCTGTAACCCACTGACATCAAACCTAGCTCGAATGCGTCATCCCGGGGCATGCTGATCAGACGAAAACACACAATGTGCTTATAGGCCCAACAAAGAAGAATAAAGGTGCAACATAAGCTAAACCTGTGAAGCCACCCATACACCTATAGCTCTTTGTATAACTACGTCAGGAATGCTAGCACCTAGGAAAACCAAGTCTAGTCCATCACCATGTCATGTAACACTCCCATCAGTGATCGTGGGAACCTCCCACCCTCCGCACATGGCCACGTGAAATAGCATAATGCCTTCATCAGTAATACTACAAGCCTCATCTCCTCTGGATGGGCCTGGTACATCTCATCATAACTCATGCCGGCACTATGGAATTTCATCTCTGTCATTCCCTCACCAAACACTGCCAGCATCAATTCCTTGGATGCCTCTGAGGAAATTGAATACACCTGCATTCCCAATATCAGTAACTGCAGGATCATGTACACATCCTGCAAGGTGACTGTCATCTCACCCGTCAGTAAGTGGAATGTGTTGGTCACTGAGTCCCATCTATTGATGAGGGTGACCATCAATCTTGGCTATCGGACTACATTTCGGTAGTTTTTGACTCTGATGATACCAACATCCACAACATAACTCCACTCCTCGAATGTCGCAAGCCCATGAATTGTTAAGAGAAGTGGTGGTAACCTGTCTCTCATCCACAGTATGGATCTTACCTACATTCAACAACACAATTACATTATTAAAACCTGACCATATCTATCCTCACCCATACCCACCACCTATTTACCCATCTATTCCTACCCATTCGACCTCACCTATCTACCCATACCCCCGACCCTTACCAACTCAACTTTACCTATTTTCCTTTCTTACCTACTAACCACCCTACCCTAACATCCCTACCTACCTAGCCTGACCCACCAATTTTTCTACTCACCCACCACCTACCCAACCCCATGTCACCCTACCTCTTTACATACACTCCCCAACATTACCTATTTACCCACAAGTCTCAACACTTGGCCTCAACTACCTAACCCTTGCCTATGTTTTCTACCCTCTGATCAGCACCGATCCTCCCACACTGACCATGGTTTCCCACAACTAGCATCGGTCACCTCATCTGTGACCAATTCCTGTTATACCCCTGTAGACACCAAAATAGTGTCGTAATCACCTTGGTCCCCTACCATAGCCCTATAATCATTTCCTCATCCTCAACAATTTAGCACCTACCTCCTGCACCCCACACATTTTAATTTAATTACTTTAATTAAATTAATGCCATTTATCTCCATACATATTAATTTAATTATTTTAATTAAGTTAATGACCTTTTACCCACACACATATTAATTTAATTATTTACATTAAATTAATTCACCACCCTCACACACCTATTTAATATAATTGCCTTTATTAAATACACCTCACCTAACCACCCCCATCATTTGACCCATTAACCTAAACCCTAAACCAATGTCCTAAATAAAACCTAACATTAGACCCATTCCCTCACCTCACATTTAAAAGCCTCCTAAGGTAGGTTTTCATCCTGAGACAAGAAGAGACCCTTATCAAATGGCAGAACAACTTCTTAGGAAACTTTTGAACAACCCAAGATATGTCACCCAAACTGACATTTCGGTTTACCCTAAACCGATGTCGGTTCCCCTAAACCAACACCAGTTATACCGGAATGGACCAAATGGCCTATTTAGACCCATCTATAGCTTTGTAATACGAGTTGGTTGTTGTTGGAAAACTTCTGATCTTGGATTCGATCTCTTTAGACATGACAACAGAACAAAGATTGATTTGTGATCAACAAAGGCAACCAAATACACTGGCACAACAGTGAAAATTTCTTCCCAGCATTCTCCAACGTAGAAACTTCTTCATTATTCTTCAGACCTATACCTCACAGAAGAGTAAGTATCCTCCTTCCATCTATTTCATTTTCTTACCATCATCTATAGTCTTTTTGGTAAAGGAACCTAGTCTTTTACCCTCTGTCCATTCCCTCTCTCTAGTTGCACCCACCTTCCATACCCAATCATCCTAATACTTGGTCCAATTTCCCATTTTGACCTCCTCAGTAGTCTCATACCTTCGCAGCATATCTACGCTCCTTCCATGATCAATTCCCATTTTCTATCCACTCCACTTTTGCCCCAAAATGCCAAAAACCCAGACTGTATGATTCCACTAGTCCCGACTCAATCGTCGCCGGTCATCTCTAACCGTCACCGGTTATAGTAAAACTATTGTCGATTCCATAAAACCGTGCTTAGTCTCTATGTCACCTAATCTCTGCCAGAACAACAACTTTTTTTTGACATATACCTATTTGAACACCTATTTGACCTTCATATCTGTACTCTAACCTAGCCTATTAGCTCAGATTCACCTATAACCAACCTACTTGACCTCTAGATCTCCTTCTAGCCTATCATGTTAGATTAGATCTAGCTTATTGCATTTGTATGAGATGCCTAAATCATATTAAACTACGGTAGGAAAATATTTACTTTATTTCAGCATTGAATTATTTTAAACAGTGGACTGACGACCATCTAGGAAGTATCACACTTCCAGGATCTAGCACATGCTAGGTAGTCCATTGCATATATCGTTTAACTCTCATTGGTATTCTTGTTTTGACTCTTATACGAGTAGTTCCTCCTAGCCAAAAGGAAGGTCTCACAATCACTTTGATTCAGAATTTAGATACACACGCATATAACCTTTAACCATCTTAAACCAGGTATTCCTCTTACCACCTTTACCTTATCTATTTCGGCAAGTACTTCTCAGAGACTAAGAAATAAGTGAAACATTTTGGCACACCCAGTGGGACCCATTCGGGGTTCCTTGCATCTTTCTTCATTCCTAGGTGAAAATTTGTGTGTGTTTGTTTCCCTTCTAATAGCATTCACATTAATACCTTCTCCTTCGTAACATTCTCTTCTTTCTATTTGCTTCGAAAGACACATTTCTTTTGGTGTATTTAAAATGGACCTTCTTCCCCTTTTTTTATGCATTTTAGTGAAAAAGCATCCCTCTTTATGTTCATCTATTGCTGTCATCGAATATCACACTTTCAATTTGGGTTTAAACCAAGTACACTGCATTTTGATTTAACTCATTAGCTCACATTAATTATGGGAAACCTATATGTTGGAAGTCATGACTAGCTAATGGTTGACAAATGAATCATAGAAAAGCACTTCTATCCTTTTCTCTTTCTCTGAGTCTTACCAAACCACACAAAAATTCAAAATACATACATTCTTAAACAACATCCTACCTGGAAGAAGCTGTAGGTGATCACACGATCATGGTACAGTGGGCACCCAGCTCACTGCTCTATCGAGTCATACTTCAGAGCAAAGCCTGCCCCCACCATAACATTCCTGAAACCTCACCCTTTAGAATTATTTCTTCATAGGAAGCCTTCCTCACCAAGAAATTATATTGTTCTGTTCATAACAGTCAATCCATACAAATAGCATAAGATGAACAAACGTAATAGAATAGGCACTCTAGGAACGTTCTTTCTTAGTGTTCTACTTGATTTTTGTTTTGAGGTGAGAGCTTTCGATCATCATTTTTGTCTTTCCTTGCACACTCCCAATCATAGTCGGTGTATTCTGACTTCATCTGAGTGTGCCTGGACCACATCTACATCATTCTCAGACTTCTGGGTTTGATTCAACACCAGATTTTTAAATCACAACCATCTTTCTTATTCTCTATTTCAATTTCATAGTAACCAGCTATGGTTACCTTTAAGTAGCATTGGTTTAACCCAACTGGCATCGGTCTGATATCTTCTTGGATACCTATCCAAAAGACACCTATTTCACTTTTTGAGTTGTAAAAGGCTCCAATCACCTTCCATATTGTCGTTACTTCAATCACAATCACCTTACGTCTCATCCTGTGTAAAAAATGTCACTCTAGGACTATCATTTAACAGATTATTGGTTTTTCACAGTAACCGACACCGGTTAAGCCTAACCAGCATCAATTTACTAGAACTGATGTCGGTCACCCTATGTTGTTTTACAGCTCACCGGCTGACCTAATTCATTCATCGTTAATTTTTTTCCTAGTTCTGTTGTGTTCTGTGCCATTTAAACATAATATAGTCTCACCAAATCAGTTCCTATCCACATGGTGCTAACCAGTAGTCAAGAAAGTGCCCTCATATTTCACACTAGTCGACTACCACTCCCACCTAGCCCTTCATCACCTAGTCCTTCACTGCCTTCCATCTCATCATCCATGGATCCCAATCAACCTATCACCATTCCTATAGGTGACACAGAGTTTACACGACTCCTGGATCAGAATCCCGCTACTTTGAGCCACTACCTCACCCATGCCTCCACTCGAGATGCCTCGGGTCAATTGATCTATGACATGCCCGTATCCTTATCTCCATCCCTAATGATCGCTTCCACCTCGGCTCCACCTCCTACCATGGTGACCTCACCCTTTTTATCCCTAGTTGTGTCCCAGACTAGGTCCCATGCCAGCTTTGACCGCCACATCCACCACCTCTATTGCACCTACAGTCTCCACCATACTTTCATCCACCACCCAAAACATAGCATCATCCACACCTGTTGTATCATATATACCAGTCGCAACACTACCACCCTTGGTGTCAGTAACCTCTACCCCATTTCAAAATGTTGTCCTTTCTATTCCCCAATCTCTACCTCCCATCTCTACCAGGGTCACTACGAGTGTCCCACCCTCACATACCTACTACCAGTTGCCTCCTGTTTCATCAGTCATTCAGTCTGGGTATATAACCTCTATGTCTGTCTCTCAATTCTCACCTCCTTATTCAACACCACCATATTCTGGCATGTCATATTCTTCATATGTCCAACAACAACCTCCTTTCACTCCAGGGGGTACCCAATCTTCACAACCTAACAATGACTTTATCAAGTTAATGATGGACAAGATGCAGACATTAGAAGCATCTGTTTCTGGCTCCTGCAATTCTCTCACCTATGACAAGATTTGTAATGAGCCTATTCACCCATCCATTCCCATTCACCCATATCCCATACACTGGGAGATGCCTAAGTTTAACCTGCTTTAATAGTAAGGAAGACCCGCAGCAGCATTTGCGATCTTTCAAACATGGGTGTTACTTAATTTCCCATGATGATGCTTTGCTTTTGCGAACCTTTCCCATGTCCCTAACTGGGTCCAGCATTGGACTGGTATAGTGGATTACCTAGACATTCCATCTTCTCATTCAACCAAATATCCCAAGCCTTCTTGGATCATTTTTTTATTAACGTCGTCAAGAAGGTTACCATGACCGATCTTTATTCCATGCGTCAATATGACGATGAATCTATTGCAGATTTTGTCACTCGTTGGCATAGCCTAATCAACCAACTCACTTTCCAATTACCGCAAACTGAACTCATAGAGCTCTTCACACGAGCCTGTGCTAGACATATCTCACCTACCTTACAGGTGTAAACCTTCCATACATTCGATGAGGCTTTCACCATGGCACGTAAGCTTGAAATTTGTGCCATCGAAGAGAAGAAGATACAATTACGAAAACAAGAACTCTTCATTTAAATCACATGATACTTCCTCTTCCTCGAAACCTCAAACGAGTTATTCCAAAGCCAAGGGAACTACCAATGCAGTGGTACTTAAGGTTGGCCCTGCTCATCCATCTAATCATGCTAAACCTTCATCCAATCTGTCACCAGTCCAAACCTTCCAATTCAGACGTGAACAAAAGAAATATACCTCAATTGGGGAACCATATTCATCTGTTTTAGAAAATATTATTAAAGCTAATGCCATCACCCTTCCTCCTATCAAACCACATACTGGTTTTGAACCCCTCTCATCCCCATACCAGGTTGGTACAAGGAAAATGACTATTGTAACTATCACCGTGTAAATGCTTACAATGAAAACAATTGTATCACCTTTAAAAACATTGTTCAGGGAATGCTCGAGAGTGGTGAGTTAGTCCTGGATAACCCTAATGCACCTGCCAATCAAGACCTTCATATATTCAAGAAACCATTCCCTAACCATTCCCCATCTAATGATCAAACTGGTGATGCCTCACACAATGAAAGTAATACATGAGAGGTACATGTTATCTTTACCAACTTATCACTTGATTTTTAAATATCTTCTATCCCCTCCATCGAGGAAACCCTAGCCCAAAATCCTCTACCCACACATGAACCTACTTTATCCGTTCCTCTACCCATAGAGGAAATCCCTTCACCTCCCCATACACCTGTGGAGGAGTCTCTCGTTAGCACCGATATCATTTCCCCTTCAGCTTCCCTACCCAGTGAACCACTACCAATTGTACCTCCTCCACCCACAGAGGAGTACCCATCATCTTCTCCACCTATTCAGGATCCAATAGATTTTCCATTACCACTCGGTGACCATTCTCCAGCAGCTATCGAAGATCATATTGACCTACTTTCGGCTCTCTTACCTATAGAAGCTGAAGCTAGTGAATTCCCTATTTCTCAGACATATTTGATTGGAATCACCACTTGCTTCACATCTACCTCATCTACCACAGTGCCATTCTCATGTTTGGTTGACAGCCTGGACTATGTTGATAGGGCTTCACTTTGGGGATGTCTCTTACTCCCAATGTCCACCCAAATGCAATCATCTTCCACTAACACCTCTACCATTTATATGAAGAAGTTTCAAAAACCCAAACTGCACATGAACATAACTCTTGATACATCTTCTACTACATCATCCTCATCTATACCCACCTCTCTACCTACTAGCCGACATGTTCCAACACCATCTCTTGTATCTAAACCTACTAGTGTTCTAGGGGTCACACCCACATCAAACCTTGCACATCCTCCTGTCAGGATACACTTGACCACATCTTCCCATATACCTATGGAACCAATCCCTCAACCTAAATGAAAAACCCAACCTTCTAATCCACATGCACCGACCTCACCAACTACACCTTTATCACCTTCACCCTTACCATTCATCTTGGGACCTCACCCCTCTACCTTAACAAAATCTACTCTCTCCAGGGGTAAACCTAAAATTCCCTTGACCCCTTCACCACAGCCTGCAGCTCTACCTAGGTGAACCTTGCATCCTTCATCACCATCTATAACTTCTTTACCTCCTATACCACCATTACCTTCTATACCTCCTTCACTACCTATGACATTTTCTTCCACCTCACCTATACCTCCCCCTTGACCTTGACCAACACCTACCGCTGCACCTCAGTTGCCCCCTTTGGTCACTTGTCCTCTCCCACCATCTACCTTACCATCTACATCACATGCTCCCCCTACACCTCTACCTAAGAAAACACACCAAAAATCGAAAAAACTGGTAATTTCCAAAGAGGTGGTTAAACCTACCCCTCTTTCTATTGTTGCACCTACACCAAAGAAAGTACAACCCAAATCCATGACTGCATTACCTCAACTACCACCACAACTACCTAATCTTCCAACCAAACCTACTTTCACTTCGCATTGTGATCCACTGGTGGGATCATACGCCACCATCTTGGCTAACCTCCTGGAAAGCTTTGCTATCACCCTCCCTCCTCTTAGACCTTACGACCCTCTTAAACCTAAGCCAGAAGGGTTTGATGATACTAAAATTTGTGCTTACCATCATGTGCCAGGACATGATGTTGAGAACTATAAGGGTCTAAAGGCTTCCCTCATTCAATTATGTCCTTCTAACCCCAATTTTGATGACGATGACCTCCTAGATGATGAACCTATTTCACCCTCCACCACCTTCTTCATATCTTCCTCCTACACCTATACCACAACCTCCATCTTCCCTTATAGCTCCTAGAGCCACCCCCAAAATTTGAAATTAACATGGTTCACATCAGAGAACTTGCCACGCCTCCACCCAAATGTCGTTGCACCCAGCTAACCTCACAAGGATTTTCTCCTCAAGTAGGTTTTTTCCCTTATTGTGTCGTTATACCAACTCACCCTACACCTTCTCCATTTACTAACTCCCCTCAAATCAACATGGTACATGTCACTACACGTGCACAGAAGGGAAAAGAAAAAGCAAGCTGACCCACCAACCAATCCTATACCCAACATACCATCTACACCCATACCTAAAATAACTATCTCGCAGCCCCACATACCTATTTCTAATGGCGTCACACATCGCACCATGCTCAAACAACTACACCAATATCCCCTCAAAATGTCCTTATATGACCTCATCCAAACCTCGAGTCACATCATCAAGCTCTCATGGAGGTCCTTCAATCTATTGAGGTTTTACCTAATGACCCCACACCTATAGCATCTATTATCACACCTCATCATATCGCTTCTCTCACCAAATTTTCATATACCTCATCACCTCCACCTGTTCACCAAGTTGTTATCCTTAGTTTCTCAAATGACTAAATTGTCCCCCACCAAGCCAATGACCCAGATCCTACACTTTTCATCTCCATCCATATCGATAATATACGCATCCAACATGTTATGATCGATGGGGGCGCTAGCATTAACATCATCTCCTCTCACACATTTGAACAAATGCACATACCCAACAACTACATGCATAAACATCCAGTCATGTTACGTTCATTCAATGATGCTATCACCTCTACACTCGACACTATCATCCTCCACATTCGTGTGGGTCCCCATACTATTCCCGAGTTGTTCTACATTTTAGAAGGGGAGTTTCAATACAATTTTTTGCTCGGTAGACCCTGGATTCGTGCCATGGGTTGTATTCCTTATACTTTGCACTGATGTGTAAAGTTCAAACATGAAGGGTGTTCCTATACCATTCCAGCTAACCCATCACCTTTCAAAACCTGCAACATGCTTTACCATCCCAATGATGTCCTTGTACCTATTAAGGCATCTACCTCCTTACCTACATCTTCTTCACACACGACCCCATCCAACAGTGTTGTTGCAACCTCACCTTCACCCAAATCTTCTATTCCCACCACTTTTATCGCTTCTACCAGTCACACATCAGCTTCCCAACTAACCAAGACCTCTGCTGATCTAACTTCTAATGCTTCCTCCATTCCAGCCACCAATATATCAACCATTGATCCCTTGGAAGGTGTTTTTCAACGCCTCACTATGGGGGAGTATCACCTGTACAATGTCAATACATTCCTTACTCCACAAGAGTATGGAAACCTTCACCAACATCCTCACTATGATCACCGCATAGGCGAGTGTCTCCTTTATGGTCCTCCCCACCTCCATACCCATCTTACCTATGGGGGACTTGACATTTCCACTTACACACCCGAACCACCATCAAAAACCTGACCTTTTTCGGCCGACCTTTAGTCACTTACCAACGGCCACTTTTCTCACACTTTCCTACACCACTATTCCTAGAAGGGTTTCAGTTTGGCCTTTACGAGCAAGGTTGTCACACTGTTATTTCATGTACCATGCATAACAACAATGATTGTAGTGGAATCAATTTTACTGAACTACCTACCAAAAATCCCCGTATTGAACTCATTGAAGACATTGACCCCTCTCCACCTTCTTCACCTACCTCACCTTCACCACCTTCACAACGAAGTTCGATGGATCTTGAATCTATCCCTCCTACCTTTTTTTCATAAATATCATTTCCTTGGGGCCTCTAACCTATCACCATGATGGCAAGGCTCCTTCCTCTCTTCCTTTCTTGTATCCTAACATGATAGGGGATAATACTCCTTCTATTAATGTCGTTCAATGTCAAGATGATGAGTCCATACTCACCTACCTTGGTGCTGAAGACTCTTATATTCACCAGTCATTACCTTCTGAGACACAAACAATTTTGAATGAATCAACTATCGAAGTCAACATCCACACTCAGGACGACCCCCACATTCTCAAGATTGGCCAATCTCTAGATACTGTTGAACAGGAAGCCCTAACTTCTTTTCTTAAAAATCATAGCCATACTTTCGCTTGGTCTATGCTGACATTCCTGGCATTGATCCCACTATCGTGGTCCACAATATTGTAACCATTCCCGATGCCAAACCCGTAAAACAAAAGTTGAGGAAAATGCATCCTCGCATTGACTCTTCTTGTCAAAGAAGAACATCAATGCCTTCTCTCATTTTCCTTCATCTTACCCATCGATTACCCCCAATGGATTTCTAACATCATCCCTATCACTAAGGTGATAGGGGGACTTCACATTTGCACCGATTTATGTGATCTCAACCTTGCCTACCCAAAAGATGATTTTCCTCTACCTGGTATTGACCAGTTGGTTGACCTTACCATTGGAAATGAGATGCTATAACTTATGGATAGTTTCTTAGGTTATAACCAAATCTTTCTCGCCCCAGAGGATTAACACAAAACCACATTTATTACCCCTTGGGGGACCTTCTACTACCGAGTCATGCCTTTTTGCCTTAAAAATGCTGGTGCTACATATCAGTGTGCTATGACTTACATCTTCCATGATATCATGCATCGCATATTGGAAGATTACGTGGATGATATCTTGGCCAAATCTAAACATCGCACCAAGCACCTCACCGTCCTCAAAACCATCTTTGACCACCTCATTAAATATTGCATCTGCCTTCAACCTAAAAAGTGCATCTTTGCGGTTCTCTTAGGAAAGCTCCTGGGATTTATCATTTCCTTACATGGTATAGAAGTTGACCCTGCTAAAGTCAAGGCCATCTTGAAATGCCTCCACCCACTAACCTTAAACAACTCTATAGCCTGCAAGGTAAATTACAAACTATTCATTGATTTATTTCCCATCTCTCTCAAAAAGTATCTCTCTTCAAGATATGCTTACTGATGATGACTTTCACCAAGACCGTTTAGCACAACTTGAGTTATTAGATGAACGTCATCTTCACACTCTCGACCATCTCCAATTCTACAAAAAATGCATCAAGCGTGCCTATGAAAAATGTTTCCATGAATGCACCTTCAAGGTTGGTGATCTCATACTCAAGGAAAATAAACATGTAACCAAAGAAGAAAAAAGCAAACAGGAAAATTTGCTCCTAATTGGCTTGGACCATACATCATGACCCGTGACTATGGATCAGGTGCTTATCGCTTGTCTTCACTTGATGGTAAGCCCGAACCAGAGCCCTCAATCCCTTGTATCTTCAACCATTCTATTGTTGACTTCTAGTCCTACATCACTATTTGTCTAGTTCATGCTCGTCCCTTGAGTGCCATTTACCTTTTTTCTTTTCCACACCTCATCTCCAACGACTAAACAAGAATCATGTGATTACCCATCACCCTTTTTCCTTATCTTAAATATGTGCACCACGACTTTACATATGGCATGATTCTCATGGATACTTTTCATTTTATTTTAGATGAGATCCCATGGTCATTCACCCTTGCCTTCTCAACAAGAACCAAATGCTTCGTTATAGTCTCATCCATGAATTAAAAGCCAAAAAAAAAAAGATGAATCCCTCAGAAGTACATCTTCCAATATAAGGGATCAACTCCTTGAGTCAAACTTCCAATGTAAAATATGAATCCCTCAAAAGGACATCTTCTTCCTTTAATTTTCACTATAAGTAGACTGCTCCCTCAAAGGACAGCTATAAAAAGCTCGCAACTCTCTACATAGTCTTTCCAAAATAGGACTATTTTCTCAAAAATCAAAATTTAGAAGCTTCCCACATCGATCAACTTTGCGAAGACTTCAAGGAGACATATACTCATCCCGTATAGACTTCCTACATCAATCAATCTATCTAAAAAGTCAAAAAGAAAAGAAAAAGAAAAAGAATCTTTTTCTTCATGGACTTGCCTATTGTGATCTTGGCTCTATTGCCCAAGGCATTCTACTTCCCATTTTATGACCCAATTACCTTCATCTCCTTACTCATTGTCTCTTCACCTCCTTCTGCCTCAAGGGACCTACTGAACCTACAATATTTGGTGATTCTATGACTATTCTTCACCTTTAGAGTAATCAATCATGCAATGTCTTTAGGGTCTTACGTTCATTAGCCTATCTGTCAGATGTGTTTCATACATTTTGATCCTTGCCAATCGGGTGGCTTTCTTGCCAACTCTTATCTTTTCTCTTCTCTCATTACCTTTTGATCTTCCTATATAGGACTAGAGCCTCGACACCTGTCTTTTGGGATTTTCTTCTCTCACCTCAATCAACCTCAAATCACCTTTACCTATCTACCTATTCTCAATCCCCAACATCAATGACCTAAAATAAACCTGGACTACCTATCGACCTAAAATCACCTTTACCTATCTACCTATACTCCACCCAACCTAATGGACCTTGACCTAATCATACCTATGACCTCGAATCCAACCTAACTATCAACCCCACTACCTGTTCTCTATCTTCTCATATTCTTCCCTAGCTTATGGGAGAACTATATCGGTCTTGAGGTCCCTTTTCGCTGGGACTATGTAGGAAGCACTTCCAGGGCATGGGGCCCTAGGAAGGTTAGCTCGGCCACTCTTTTACCCCAACCATTTCCCCCCCTTTTTTCCTTTACTTGATTTCCCATTCATATCAAAAATATTGACATCTAAACCATATACCTCATAAGTTTTACGACTTATATTATTTCACATTTTCATACATAACCAACATTTTCCACATTTTTACACCATCTCATACATTTATATTGCCATTTTTTATCAAAATACTAAAATGAACATCCATGCGTAAACCGACCTGAATCCACCATGCCTACATCAACTTGAATCCACCATGCCTACACCAACTTGACTCAATCCATGCCTAACCCAGCCTAATTCAATCCATGCCTAAACAACCTGACTTGATCCATGCCTAAAACCTAACCCAACCATGCCTAAACAACCTGACTCAATTCCATACCTAACAACCTAACTCATCCATGCATATAACCTGACTCAATCCATGCCTAAACCTACCTGACTCGATCCATGCCTATCACAACCTAACTCAAATCCATGCCTATAACCTAACTCAACCATGCCTAACCTACCTGACTCGATCCATGCCTAAACCTAACCTGCCTAACTGACTCATCATGCCTAACTCTCCTAAATTCCATCCATACAAAGTAACCTAAACCCATATCTCATCTAATACAAAGTAACAAATCCATATCTCATTTAACATAAGTCATAAACCAATATCTCATAAACACATCAACACATCACAAAATACCATGTCTCTCATCATATAAATCAATAACTATGTATCTCAAAATCCATGCTTGTCTCATCATGGCCATCATCTCAAAAATGTCAGCACATAGGCCGATATACAAAACAAAATGTCATCGGCACATAGGTCAATCTCATATATACAAAAAGAATGAATTAATCAATAAAAAAATCTTCAGCACGCATGCTGGTATCATGTACAACACAATAATAAATACAAAATCTCTTCAGCACACAGACCGGTCTCATATATCATACATATAAAAATGACTCATCATACAGACTGGTCTACAGCAATCGTCTCCCCATCTGTGTCAGGGAATCTCCCGTGACTGTGTCTCTCTGATGCCTCTTCCACACTGTCTAGGGGCCTCAGAACCTGTCTCACCTTCTAATGATGGCCCCTCACCTGCGACTAGGCCTCTACACACTAGTGGCCTCACCATGACCCTTTCCCTGGGCTCGCTGGACCCCTGCACTCAACACACTATGAGTGTAAGATATAGTCCTCTCACTGGAGGCTTGTTATGCTCTGTACTCAGCATAGGAGGGCACATCTAGCCCAACAGCTAACAAATGATCCTGGTAATACCATGCCTATTCTAGGGCATCTCTGAATCTGACCATGGGCACTGTCTGTGGAGGTGCCATGGGTCTCGCTACCTGCGGGGGTACCTGTACAATGGGACCCTATCCCTAAACCTGCACTGAGCCCTGTGTTGGTATTAGAGCCTGATTCTACCATGGGGTCTATGTCTTATGCCTATATCTGGGCCTATAGGGTAGTAATCTATGCCTATGCTGCTGTCAGCTAGCCCTGTAGACCCGTACCCTGCCCCTGCACTGTGGCCAACTAGCCCTGTAAATTCTGCACATACACCTGTAGAGTGTCTATCTCCCCTCCATCTCCACCTACCTCCTCTCCATATCCATCTCCCCCTACCTCCGTTTGCACAGGTACCTGTCCCTGCCCTTCCTGAGCCTGCAGCATAACTATCTGGGCCTATAAGATGGCAACCTATTCCTTTGAACCTGTAAGCTACCCCTGCATGATCCCAAGCTGCATCACCAAATTAGCCACCTGCCCCTGTAGGGCGTCTCTCTAAACTGTGATGGTGGCTAAGTCTAGCTACAATAGCCACGATGGTATGGCTCTCAGCTATGCCACCTACTACTGCCTGTACCCATCTGCAACCCTAGCATCATCAATTTGTGTATCTACAGGTTGCTCCTCCTGCCCAGTCAGCACTGTGGGTTGTGGTGGATACATAGGTCTCTCCACATAATCTCTCCTGTACTACGGGAATGGAGGCGGTACACCTTGGACCAATCCAAACTGACATCTAACTCGCTCTATGGGTATCCACTCATGCTCTCCCACTCTCCTCCCCTCTATTCATAGATGTATCTGTAGCCTAGCTAGCTCCATGGCCATCTGTCTATATGAAGGGAAGCCAACATATGGCCTCCAAATGATGTCCACCCCGGACAGTCCCTCCAACAACCTCCTGTAAAAAGCTACATCATGGGTAGCTCAAGCACCTCGGGCCTCTCCCATGGCTGTTACCCACCACTTATACCCCACTCTCAAAACTATTTGTGGGAATGCAACTACCTGGGGCATCCCCACTGGTCGAACACAAACAATGTGCTCGTATGCCCAACAATGTAGTAATACGATGCAACAGATGTTGAACCTCCATAGTCACCCATAGGCCCATAGCTCTCTATACACCTGCATCAATAATGTAGGTGCCCATGTGAACTGTGTCTGTTGTATCATCATGTCATGGAGGACTCCTATCAGTAACCTCAGGAATCTCTGCCCCTCTACATCTAGCAGTGCGAAGCAACACACTTCCTCCATCAAGAGTACAACTAACCTCATCTCCTCTGGATGAGCTCTATACATCACTCCATAGCTCATGCTAGCACTATGGAACATCAGATATGCTACACCCTCACCAAAAACGGGTGCTAGTAACTCCTCATATGCCTTTGAAGAGATGGAATAAACCTGGGCCCCCAATATGGACAACCACAGGTTCCTGTAGATGTCCTATAGGGTGATCGTCATCTCACCCGTTGGCAAATGGAAGGTGTTGGTCGCCAAGTCCCATCTATCGATGAGGGCAACCATATGACGTGCCTCTCAGACTACATGCCGATAGCGCCTCACTCCTATCAGCCCCACCTTTGTAACATGTTTCCACTCCACCTGTGTCGTACTTGCCCGTACTGTCAATAACAAGGGCGGCACCCAGGCTCTCATCCACAGCTCATCTCAGGTCTACTTCCCACAAAAGCAATGTATTAGTACACCTTCCCAACTTACCTTATTTTACCCCACATCCCACCTTAATCTCTTTCCCCACTCCCATCTCGTTGGCCTTGTCGCTCACACCAAACCTACCCAAACCCATCTACCCGAACCTATCCCAACCCTCACCCAAACATACCCAAACCCATCTACCCGAACCTATCTACCAAAACCCTCACCCAAACCCAAACCCATCTACCCAAACCTATCTACCCTAACCCTCACCCAAACCTACCCAAACCCATCCACCCAAACCTATCTACCCTACCCCTCACCTAAGCCACCCTACCCACTTCCCGTCTCCCTAAACCCTTCCCCTCTCACCTAACCCTTCCCCACCTACCCTACTTTCTCACCCTAAACCCTTCTCCTCTCACCTAACCTCCTATTTGGTCCCAACTTACCCTTAGGTTAACCAGTGCCAGTTATCATCAACTGACCCTGATTATCTCCTAACCTACCATGGTCTCCCTTTGACCGGCACCGGTCATTGTTTTTGTGACCGGTACCAGTCACTACCCACTGACGTCGGCCACAAGTCGACCAACATTGGTCACTATCGTGTCACCCACCCTGGCTTCCCAACCTTACTTTTTCCCTTCCTAGTCATTCTACCCACCCAAATCCCTCCTTACACCCTTATTTTTTCTTATCTTACTCTTTTACCCTATCCCCTACCCTTCCCCATGCCCATTGCTCTCCATTTTTCCTGTTTTGAAATTCTTTCCCCCCCAAAACCCCATTTCTTCATATTTCCTATATTCTATCCAATTTCACCAAACAAATCAATAACAAAGGTTCAAATCCTACCTGATCATGTTGCCATCAATGTGGAGGTACCTCCGGCTATCGCCCTGGTCCACCCGATCCCTCTCCTACCTCTGCCATCACCAAATCACCTCCGACTCTCCAACCAATCAACTCAATCCACCTGATATCATGGTCCCACCTCTCGCCCAATCAATCTCACCTATGTGGCTTGCCAACCAATCTCTCTGCTGTACTCTTTTGACCTCTTCCTCTTTTCTCTCTTTTTGTCCTTTTATTCTCCTTAACAATGTACAAATGAATTTTAAAATGTGGGTTTTCCAATTTTTATACCCTACCCGACTCAACTGAAGTCAGTTAACCCTTGATCGATGCCAGTCTTCTACCCTAGCCAACCGGCGTCGGTTCTTCTCCACCATCCTCGGTTCATTTTGACCACTATCGATTACCCTGCCTACTCATTTCCCTCACATTGACCTCATTTTCTTTACCTTCATGTTATTTTTCCTCCCCTACACCTACCTAGATCACTTTACCTTCCTCTCTAGCCCTCCACCTTCCTCAACCTTACCTCATTAGCCATTGGCGCCTCATCATTTAACCCCTACACTCGCCTTACCCATGTTGTGACCTATCTACCTGGACCTAGAAAATTGTATTGTGACCTTTGAACTCATGTGCTCGCTATACCTTGTGCCACTGTTACCTATGTTGATTGACCTAATTACCTTACCTAGCCCATTGTTGTGACCATTTATCCTGACCCTACCATTGGTGTACCAAAACATACCTAACCATTCCTTCCCCTAACCTATGTTGTGTTTCCTGACCATATCCTATACCTTAGATACTAGAATCACTTCAACCTTGTCTGGATAAACTTATCAACCTTAGAAGATGTAGATTTTGCAAGCTCTTCACCCTATTACCATGTCACAATTTATATGTGTGCGTGCATTCAACTACCACTACCTTTGACCTTGGCCCGTTTACCCAGTTACCTATATGTCTGATTTTCCCTTTACTCCTTTCCCCATTTTTCACTATTATTCTTCACATCCACTTTTATAAAACCACTCACCGATGTGCTCTACCACCTCATCAGTTTCTGGTTTGAGGGGGATCATCCTCATTCCCACTTGGGGCAACCACACTTTATTCTTGTTCACGTCGCTTACCAATACAAGCTACACAACAAGAAGGGGAAAAATGTAGACACCCATTAACCTAAACCCTAAACCAATGTCCTAAATAACACCTAAAATTACACCCATCCCCTCACCTAACATTTAAAAGCATCCTAAGGTTGGTTTTTATCCCAAGAAAAGAAGATACCCTTATCAAATAGTGGGACAACTTCCTAGGCAACTTTTGAAAAACCTGAGATATCTCATCCAAACCAACGTCGGTTTACTCTAAACCAATTTCAGTTCCCCTAAACCAACGCCGACTATACCGAAATGGACCAAATGGCCTATTTAGACTTATTTACATCTTTGTAATATGGGCTGGTTGTTGTTGGAACACTTCTGATCTCAGATTCAATCTCTTTAGATGCAACAATAGAATGAAGATTGATTTGTGATCAACAAAGGTAGCTAAATACACTGGCACAACAGTGAAACTTTCTTCCCAACATCCTCCAATGCAACAACTTCTTCATTATTCGTCAGACTTGTACCTCATAAAAGAGTAAGTATCCTCCTTCCATCTGTTTCTTTTTTTTACCATCAACTGTAGTCTTCATGGTAAAGGAACCTAGTTTTTTACCCTCTGTCCATTCCCTCTCTCCAATTGCAGCCACCTTCCATACCCAATAATCCTAATACTTGGCCTAATTTCCCATTTTCACCTCCTCAGTAGTCTCAAACCTTCACAGCATATCTACACTCCCTCCGTGATCAATTCCGATTTTCTATCCACTCCACTTTTGCCCCAAAACGTCAAAAACCCAGTCTGTGTGATTCCACCAATCTCGACTTAACCATTTTCAGTCATCTCTAACCATCGCTAGTTACAATAAAATCATCATCTGTTCTATAAAATCCTATTCGGTCTTTGTGTCACCTGATCTCTGCTAAAATAACAACCTGTTTACGACATATACCTATTTGAACACCTATTTGACCTTCAAATCTGTACTCTAACCTAGCCTGTTAGCTCAGATTCACCTATAACAAACCTACTTGACCTCTGGATATCCTTCTAGCCTAGATTTTTAGATTAGATCTAGCCTATTGTGTTTGTATGAGATGCCTAAATCATATTAAACTACGGTAGGACAATATTTACTTTATTTCAGCATTGAATTGTTTTAAACATTGGACTGACGACCATCTAGGAAGTATCACACTTCCAGGATCTAGCACATGCTAGGTAGTCCACTTCATATATCATTTAACTCTCTTTGGTGGTCTTTTTTTGACTCTTATAAAGGTAGTTCCTCCTAGCCAAAAGGAAGGTCTCACAATCACTTTGATTTGGAATTTATATATGCGCGCATATAACCTTCAACCATCTCAAACCAGGTATTCCTCTTACCACCTTTACCTTATCTATTTCATCAAGTACTTCTCAGAAAACTAAGCAATTAGGTGAAACAACCCCACCAACGTTGGCCCACCATCGAATGTCATCGGTCACTATCACGGAAACAACATGCGACAACAAGCCCTAGATCTACCCATTTTGTCTCCATCTCTTCCCTCCCCACCCCCCATTCTTACCTACAACCCTTCTCACCTAGCATACTACCTATTCCTACCCTCCCCCGTCCCTCTTTTATCTAATTTCCCCCCACTAACATTTTAATTTCATTTCCCCCGAAACCCATCTTCCCATCGCCCAAATTTCTATCCATTTATCTAAACACAATAAACACGAAGGAATATTGAATCTTACCTCATCATGCTACCTCTGCCATGGTGGCATGTTGGGCCACTACACCAGTGGTCCACCCAATCCCTCTCCTACCTCTGCCATCACCAAATGACCTCTCACTCTCTAACCAATCAAATCGATCCAATCTAACCTGTGGATCCACCTCTCGACAAACTATCGATAGCCATGTGGCTCACCAACTCAGTCCTCTGTCTCCCTTTATCACTTTCCACCTTTTCCTTTTTCTACTATCATTTTCTCCTATTTGGAAAATGACAAATGATTCCGTAAAACGTAGAATTTTTCTTTTTATAACCTACCCGACTTGACCAGCAACAGTTTTACCTTAACCGACATCAGTCCTGTGCCCTAGCTTATTGAGGTTGGTCCATAACAACTGGCATCAGTTCCTTGAAACCATCATCCTTTTACCTACTTAGTCTTTTTCCTACCTCCTACCCCCATTTTTTATCTTAAATCCTACCTACCTCACCCAAATCCTCACTGGGACACTTCCCTTTGTCTTTGTGACCTTCTCATTGACCCCTTCACCATGTCCCAAGTCAAGGACTCGTTATTTTACCCATACATCGTCCCTACCCATGTCATGACCTAGATACTTGGATCTAGAATGTTTCTAGTGACCTTTGACCTCATGTGTTCACTATACCTTGCGGCATTGTTACCTATGATCATGGAAATACTGACCTTACCTCTTTCCATGACCATTTATCCTGATGCAACCCTTGGGTGTACCGGAACATACCTACACGTTCCTATACCTTACCTACATCGTGTTTCCTAACCATATCCTATACCTTGGATACTAGTATCACCTCAACCTTGTTTGGATAAACCTATCGACCTTAGACAATTTTGAATTTGCTTGCTCTTCAACTTGGTATTGTGCTATAGTTTATATGTGTGCATGCATTTGACTATTACTACCTTTGACCCTAACCCATTACCTACATTACTTAAGGAGACCTTTTCCATTTTTTCCCCCGTTACCCACCTTCCTCTTCATCACATTCACCTTTTATGAAACCACTCACCGATTTTTCCTTCTACCTCGTCAGTTCTTGGTTTGAGGGGGATCACCTTCACCCACACATGGGGCAACCACATCTTATTTTTGTCAATTTTGCTTACCAATACATGCTACGCAACAAAAGGGGAAAAATGTAGACACCCAAATTAGGTCACACTCCCTTTGGTCCCTCGTCAAAACAAACACCTTGAACACATTCACCTAACCATGGCCCCTTTCACCCCACTCTAATATTTATTTAATTAAATTAATTCATTAGCTAGCAATATTTATTATTTTATTAACCTAATTGAGATAATGCCCACATATCCACCTCACCTTAAGACCTATTCTTAGTACGTTGCCATAACTAACTAAGACCTACCCAAACCATAAAAATAAAATCCTATATTCCCTCTAACCACATTCTCGTCTGTTAGAAGGAATCTTCCATTCTAATCCACAGAGAAAAGTGAATGAGATCCCAAAAAACCAAGGGGATTTGCCCAGTTTAGTAAACATAGGAAATCTAACCCTAACCGACGGTCACCCTAAACCACCACTAGTCAACCCAGAATCACCGTCGGTTATAATTTAACCCCCAAAATAACCTTATTTCGAGGTTGACACATTTATGAGAGATAGACACATCTTTTGAGAAACGATACGAAACCAGAGTTGTATGTAAGAAAAACAAGCATTCATACATGGAACAGAGCACCCATCACCAGCATCAGAAGCACCCATAGAGCCATCTGCCTTCACGGGAGCATCTAGGGAAGTGTCAACACCATATCAAGTTCCTTCCATTTGATCAGCCACCATTTCCAACTAGACATCAAGCTCGTATAAACAGTAAGTGCTTTGTTAACTAGCACTTGTCCATTTAACATTTGGCAGATTATTTTACTTTTGTTATTAGTTTCTGCTCCCATTTCCATTCTTCCACCATTTACCTACATGCAAACTTGACCATACCTTCACTCATACCCTTGAACTGACCACACCCATATTTTAATCATTCCTATGCATACTTGAGACCCACACGAACCTTTTCATTGCCCTTCCATTTTCATCTAGCCTCAGATCTGTCACCCCACCAAGTTTTTACTGAGTTTCCTGTACCACGACCATACTAATGCTGCTTACCTACAACTGTTGCCGGTTAACCTAAACTGACATCAGTCATACCAAACCACCGTCAGTCTCTGTGTTTTTTACCAGAAACCAAGAAAAGAGCTTCCACTCTCTACCCAATACTCAAAACGACCAAGAACCTAAGCCTATCCAATACCTGTATTCTGACAGAGACCTTTACCTTCAAATTTAGTCATAGCTTAACCTGTTGTGAATGAATTTGTATATTGTAGACAAATGAGATAGCTAAATCATTTTAACTACAACAGGATTTCCTTTATTGTTGGAATTAAGTTGTTTTAAACAGTGGATTGACAGCTGTCTAGGAAGTATCACACTTCTTTGATCTAGCATATGCTAGGTAGTCCACTACATATACTGTTTAAGATTTATTTGGTGGTCTTGTTTCCATTTCAGGTAGTTCCTCCAAGAAAAAAGGAAGCTCTCACAATCAGGTGTGGATCAATAAGTCATACTTGCACAACAACCTACAACTAGCATTCAAATAAATATTCCTCCTAGCCCTTTACCCTTATCTGGTTTGTCAACATTTGAAGAAACGATCTAGAATCAGGTGAAACACCAACATATGATTTAATTTTGTAGTAGTGGAAAAATTTTCTAAGATGGATCTGTTATCCAATTCTGCCCCTTAGGAAAAATTGATCGAACACGATGTTACAGGAGAAAATGGAGAGAGTAGTTCAATTAGGTGAGCTCGTATTTGTTTCCAAAAACTAGGTTGCGGTCGAGCTTGACAATGACAATTTTTTTACAATGTCGAAGAATATCAGAGATCAAGAGAAAAAGAAAGGAGAAAAGCTTAAATTTTTCAAATTTTAGAAATTTCTGCATTTTGGAGAAAGTAGGGCAAACAATGGCTTCAAAAGTTTCAAGACCCGAAACTCCAAAATTCTGAAATTTCAAACTTTCAGGTTTCGGATATTTCGAGGCACAAAATTGGAAAATGGAGTAAAAATTTTTGAGACCCAAAATTCCAAAAGTCTGAAATTTCAGAATTTCAAGGTTTTCATTAACCTTGGGATGCGTGTAGGAAATGGCCCCAAAAATTTTGAAAGCTCGAAGTTTTAAAGTCCAAAATTTTGGACTTTTGGAACTTTCAAGCAATTTGGTGAATGAACAGTTTTTTTTCTCCAAAATGCAAATGTCGAAAATTCTAAAACATGAAAGTCTGAAATTTTGGACTTTCAGGTTTTGGACTTTTGGAACTCTCAAACAAAATCAACAGTTCACCATTTTCACAGAATACACCTTGACCTTTAGATTGGACATAAATTTTGAGTGGGAGCTCAGATTTGAGCAAGAGAGGAATTTTTGGAAATCTCTTGTTGCCTTCTACTCAACTAAAACAATATATCTTTAAATTAGTAAGACTAAGTTCTTAAAAATTAAAAATACAGTTTGCCATTTTTTTAGGTGTCCCAAGTTTCTCCCCTACCACCATTAATGAATTATGTTCTTCCTTTCTTGCCCAACAAGGGACAACACATGGAGGCATGGGTTTTGTTGTATAACCCATCATTGTTGTAGGTAAATTCATTTCTCTTTTGTGGACGATTGTACAAGAATTTGGATTTCTTCTATCTCCTTCTCTAATTCTTCCTATATATTGTAAGGAGGGGAAATTTTCAAAAGGTTGGACATTTTATTTTGCACCCTCCCTTCTTCTCTGTTCTGTAGGTGAATTTATGGAGTTTTAAGCCTCCCATTTAGATTGTAATTCAAATCTTTCCTCTTTTCCATTGCAATGTATTGTATCAGCTGTGGAGCAATAATAGATGTATGTGGATGATTTCCAACCCTCTCTATGTTCAATGCACCTCTATGATCTCTCATTACAATATTGGTCACCAGTGTATAGTGGTTATATGCATTTTTATGGTTTGTGTATATTTTCAAAGTAGGTGTTCAACATTCCTTTGGTGCATTACCTTTGTTAGTTTAGGTTTATTTTCTTGCATCTTTCTCAACCCTATCTCCTTGGCAAGTTAGATTAGGTTTTAGAGTAGATCCTCTTCAATATGAATGTGTGCACCAGAACAGAGGAATAGGAACTGGCCTTCATTCGGAGAGCTCTCTTGATTAAAAAAGTCTTACAATTTGAGAGATACTCCATGTTATGCAATCACACTAAGAGTCTCAACCCATCAAGTTGTAGACATTCAGGGGTGTTGTGATTACGAATCAACATGATCATTTCATTAAATGATAGATAACCAATGATGATACACATGGGGCTAATATGTTCTTAAAAGAATTTTTCATATTTTATGGAATTCCAGGAAGCATTGTTTTATATGTGGACAAAAAAATCATATGACACTTTTGGAGAAAATTTTGGAAGAAACTAGGGACAAATCTTAAAAAAATTAGCCTATCATCCTTAGAAAGATGGATAAACTGAGGTGTTGAATAGGATTTTAGAGAAACTACTAAGATTCTTAACTAAGTATAGTCCTAAATAATGGGATTCAACACTTTCACATGATGAGTTTTCATAAAATAATTAACCTAATAGAAGCGCATACATGAATCCATTTCAAATAGTGTATGGGATGCATCCTAGGGGAATATTTGAGTTGAGAGACATATGAATAATTAAAAAGAGAATTACTAATGGTGAAGAGTTTTCCATTTTTATGTAGTAAATCCATGAGTAGGTGAAGAGAAAACTAGAGAAGAATGTATGAAAATAAAACAATGTTTATTTGAAAAGAAGAGGGGTCGGTTATCAAGGAGGGGATATGGTGTTAGCTCATCTTAGGAAGAAAATATTCCCAAAATGATATTATAAAAAACTAAAAATGAAGGAGATAGGTCCTTCCAAGATAATAGGAATTTTTCTAACAATGCACATGAGCTAGCATTTCTAGTAAATGTTGGAGTTTATCCCATTTTCAATGTTGTAGATATGTATCCCTTCAAAGAGGGAGAATAAGGTGAATGTACAACATAATAATAAGAAACAACAATCCAATATTGGACAAAGCAACGTCCAAAAGTAACTAAGGAGGAAAAAAAGTCAATTTTGGATCAAAAAGTGACAAAAAGAACTAGATGAAAAGAATACTATTAGTAATTGGGAAAGTGGAAACACTATCCTAGCCTAGTTATATAACATTATAACTCACCATGTTATATGAAGAGAATGACATCATCAAACTTGGTAGCACTCTAGAAGATCTCAAGAAAAATATATCATGAGTTATTTTTTCATGTCCTTGGGACAAAGATACAAGAACCTCAACCTAAAAAATTTGGAATAACAACAATTTTTATTTGATCATGTTAGGTAAGTACTCATAGGGATTATGAAGTTTTTTTAGGTCTTAAAGTGTTCAAGATTTTGAATTTTTCTTGGTTCTTCATTTTCCAACCCAGAGTGAGAATTTGAATTTTCAAACTTGTTTTCGAAAAACATTTGCTTACTAAGTGAGTTTGAGGCTTCTAGATGGTTAGGATGGGTAACTTAGGTATTTTTTCATGCTCTCAATGACTCATAAGGGGTAAAATTTTGAAAAAGTTCTCTTAAAAATAAAAAATAATCCTTTTGAAGATTATATTTCCAATATCATACACATCAAAAAGACAATTGGTTTTTCGGTGAACTTTATAGAAAAAGGAAGGAATCTCAATCGAAAATTAGTTATAGGTGAATTACATGAAGAAACAAATTTCTAACGAATTTTGATAGAAATAATCATTTTGAAAATAAGAGAAAAATATTGTATCTTACATTACAAACTTTCTAAGACAATTTTCTCCATGAGAAGCATGTTGTAATGGATTGCTTGCTTTAAAGAAGAATTATTTCTTTTTTTTAGCACCTATAGAAGGTTTTATGAACACTATTTCAAATATTTTTATGAATTCTTTCATTCAAGATGCCCTATTGTTTTTAACTTATTCATTTGAGTATCAAGAAATCTATTTTTCTCTCCCAAACAGGAAAGGAACTAAATTTAGAATTTTTGTGTATTATTTTAATCTACTATTTTCAAAAGAACATTTGAAGCTATGAAACTAAATTATAGGAAAACTCTCATGTCATAAAATTGAGTAATCTTCATTTTTAGATTTTTTTACCCTACTTGGATTGTCACATAAACCCTGCCTAGGGTTTAAGGGACAATTAATTTTTAAGACTTTATACCATATCTCCAATCTTGAAACATGGAAGAAATCATCCTGACAACTCCGTCTAGAATATTTTGAGAGTTTTATACTTTGGTTTTGGTCAAGATAGGAAAGGTACATGATAGTTTGTTAAAAGTTTTGTAGTAGTGTAGGAGAGACCTAAAAGTTAAAATACATGTAGCAACTTGGAGGATGAATTCAAGGAGTTACACTCTTAAAACTTGTGGGAAGTAAGTTGAGAAAAAAGGGTATCTAGGAATATCTTTAGAATTTTATAACTCTTTCTATATTTTTTGGAATAAAAATATTTTTTCTTTAAGACGGCTATAGGCCTTGACGAAGGATTTGCTAAAAATAATGGTATCTTATCTATTTCCTCCTAGTTTCGTCTAGTTGGCATAAAAAAGTTACGTGAATGTTTTTTAATAAATTTAGAGATTAAAATAGTGCAACTCTATTTATTTTATAATCATTGAAAGAAGATTGCCTAAGGAAAAAATTCAAATGTATTTTTTTCATTATAGGAAAATTAATAGTTAAAAAAATCTTATTACTTTTAATAGACATTTTATCAATCAAAAACAATGTCTTTTATTTGAGTAAAATTTGTAGGAGAATAATGGAAAAGTTAAGTCTAATTGAAAAGTATGAAGGAAAGGATTTTGATACTTAGATGGTATAGATGCAACTATCTTATTGAGAAAGACCTCTAGAATGTTGTCAATAAAAGAAAAATCATACATACAAGTGAAAAATATCTCATGAAATGAACCGTCAAAGAAAAAATAATCCTTGGGTACTACTGAAATAGATATTCCAAAAGCATACCTATATCACAAAGTATACTTAGGATATTTTAGAGTTATTAAGAAAGTAATTTGGATCTGAAGCGAAGAGTCTCAAGATGACATTGAAGAGAAGATTATATGGTTTGAAGGTGGAATAGATCATAACAATGGAATATCATATAAGTAATTTGTTTTCTCTACTAAATCATTTACCTGGTATTAACGAGAAAGTAAAACATAATGATGTGAAATAACAAAAAAATTAATAACATTCCAAGGATTTTTTAAAGTATGGATATTAATTTAAGTAAAATGAAAATCAATTTTGAAGGGTTGATGTCCACCTTACGTGATGAGGGAAATTTGAATTAAACTATTGAATATTAAGAGATGATGTATATTCAAACTAAGTCAAGTATCTATTCAAAGAAAAACAAGTAAAATTCAAAGCTTAATTATCCTAAATGAAAAATCAAATGTTATTATTATAGATAATTAGGACATGTAATTCTAAATTGTAATAAGATGAAATGAGATCTCCTCAATGAAAGGCTATATGAAATAGGTTATCTAGTTAATGAAACTAATTAGGGATGATACTAATATTAATAATATATCTCGTGTCCTAGTGATAAATAATTCCTCTTCTAAATAAATATAACTCTTACTAGAGGATAGATGAATCGAAAGAACGAGGGAAATAACAATCCTCTTCTTTGCTACTAATTATATGGTCACATATTTGATATAGTGGCATATTTTTCATGTGTGTGTTGTATGGTGTGTAATAATTCACCTAGTAAGATTGAAATAAGGAAAATGTGAAAATCATAGATATTGTAAATAGTTGTATAGAAGAGTATATGACTATAGATATTATTTGTTTACCATAATTCTTTATCAATTAGCTAGTGAGAAGATCATTGGAAGTGAATGAAGGAATTATTTTATTCTCGTATGTACATGAATATGTATAAGTTCGATTAGTTAGTGAAAAATAATTTACTAGAAGTGAAAGAAAAAAAATTAAGTTATCATATGTAGGTGATCATGTGAAACAGATGTCTAGAGTACTAGTATGCATACATAAAAGTATGCATTGGCATACATTTCTATTTTCATTTCTTCTGATACCTTATTCCCCATGATTTCACTTAGGGGGGAATGTGAATAATATTAATTTTTAGTGTTTAGATTAGTTATTATTGTTACGAGTTAGTAAAATAATGTAATTTGATTTAATTATTATCATGAGAATAATGTTGTGTAAATGAATTGTTGAATAAACAAATTACAGTGATGTGTAATATTCACTTGAGTATTTTTCATGAGTGATATCATAAAATTTTCAATGGATTTTCTTCCCTTTGAGGGTTTCTCACTTATATATTGTGTTATGGTGTTGCTTATCTTTTTCATAGTTTATTTCATGTATGTTATATGATATTATGCACACATTAAAGGATGACTAATTGTTTAATGGTTTAAGAAAACAATCTGAAATTGAAATTAAGTTTGTTAGGACTGATTCACCTCCCCCCCTCTCAGTCCATTGTGCTTCCAACAATTAGTATAAGAGTAGGTCCTATTAGATAATTTTGATCACTTCAAAGGAGATCCTTTGAAGCACAAAAATAGTGATTTTGAAAAGTGGTTTCTCTACCAACAAGGGACAACTATTTGATGGAACAAACTATGTTTTTTTAATTTTGATTATGAATACTCATATCATGTCTCTAGGGTTTGATGTTTAGAAAGTTGTTGAAAATTTGTATAGTACTCCCACAACTCCTCCTAATAGTACTATAGACAAGAAGGCATGTGATGAAAATTCAAGGGATTTTAATGTTATAATATGTGGTCTTGGAGAATTTGATATGGGAAAGGTAATGCATTGCAAATTAGTAAAATAAGAATGGGAGAAACTAAAAGTTTGTTATGAAAGTGACTCAAAGGTAAGAATTTATAAGCTTCAAAATTTTATAAATCATTTTTAGAGTCTTAAGATGAATGAGGATGTATCTATTTCATCATAATTTCTTAGGGTTCAAAAATTTTCAACTCCATGAAAGGATTAGGAGAAGATGTTAAGGAAGAAGTTGTAGTTAAAAAGGTTTTGAGATCCCTAATTCCTAGGTTTGATTCCAAAGTATTTACCATAGAAGAATACAAGGATTTGATTACCTTGAAGATGGATGATCTACATAGGAATTTTACTACATATGAAATTAGGATTGGTTATTGAAAATTAGTCAAGAGAGAGATTTATTTAAAATATGAAATGAAGAATAAATAAAAAAATACAAAAGATGATGTTGCTACTTCTCAAATTGATGATGAAGAACTCTTTGCAATGATGGCTAGAACATTGAAGGTTGGCTCTACAAAATACAAAGGTAAGCTTATTTACAAATGTTTCAAATGTGGTAAGGTAGAATTTTGTTTTATTAATTGTCCTCACAAGCACAAGAAGGAAGATCATGATGAACATGAGAACTATAGTGATCATGACAATAAGTACAAAAGTATGAGAAGAGAAATAAAATATTTAAGAGGTTTGACTATAAGAATAAGGGTAAAATGAGTTTTTTATTCAAATGAAGATGATTACTTGTAAGATTATAGTAATGGTGTTTTAGATTCTGAATCTGAAAATGATTACAAAAATATTGGAAATAAGGCATTGTTTATGACTAAATATGGCATGAGATCTACTAGTGATGAATCTTCATTTTTAGGTGATTTCATATCATTTTAATGTAGATACTCTGATGAAGATTAAGAGGAGGTTAAATATGATCTAGTGAGTATCCAAAATAAGTTAATTCATGCTCAAAAGAATAATAAGAAGCTAATTTCTTATGTTAAGGATTATGAAAATAAGGTCCATGATCTACGAAAAGATCATAGGTATAAAACAAACAAGCTAAAGGAGTCAATCAAATTACTAGAAGAAAAGTTAAAGTTTTTAGTTTCAAGTGTGCAAGATAAGGCAAGCATGTCCTCCAAATTGGAAGAAGATGTAGATTTTATAAGGGAAGAGTTGTTAGAGGTTGGTAAGAAAACTATGTGCTTTCAGAAATTTTGAGCAAAGTGCCAAATATCTTGATGATGTTCTTGGAAAATAGAGATCAGAAGGTGACATAGAAGGTTTTGGGTTTAGTGATGACCATAAGGGAAAGTAGAAGATGTAAGATGACAATATTTCAAGAAATAAGAATTACGAATCATTCAAGAAGGATGAAAAGAAGGAGATATCCACCAGAGATAAGATGAAGCCAAAGTCCATTATGTAACCTAATGGATCAAGGTATGAAAGATCATTCAATGGTTATTGTTTCTCATGTAATGGTTTTGGTCATAGGGATAAGGAGTGTAATATATTTGATAGACATGTTCACCCTGGTAAATATGATATAATTATGCAAAAAAATAATGTGGTGTGTTATAACTGTCATGAAAGTGCTCGTGTAGCTAATTTTTGTTTGTATGAGTATTCATGTAAGAATTGGAGTAATGGTGGTTACAAGGTAATGAGTGGTGTTATGTGTTTTAATTGCAATAAGTTTGGACATATTTTAAGGGAATGTTACAGTCCTACAAGGAAAGAAGGGATTTTTCAAGGTTCAATAATGCTTTATAGGAGGAAAAAATGATAATGGGAATCTAGAAGGGATAATGTTATTTCATTAGGAGAAAATTTTGACCCAAATCAGGGCATAACGCAAAACATAGAAAAGAATCAAGTGAATGTAATTATGGTACATGTGTCTTAAGGTGATTGGGACCTTTGTAAGTCTTTCTTCTATATTTATCATGATATATCATACCTCTTGTAAGTTTCTTACATCTACAATCGTTTATATGAAGCATTGAAGAGATGGGGAGTTAGTTGTCTATTATATGCTGATGTGGAGTCTTTGCAAGTTTTTAATACATGAAAATATGTGTTATCAAAGTTATTAAGGTATGTTTGTATTCATATGTTGTTAAAAAATTGAAATGTGTGTGTCTTGTTGTCTTTCTTGAATTTTCAAATGATGAAAATGTTATGGTCATTATAAAAAGGATCTTGAGGTTATATTGTCATTTTGAGAGTTTTTGTTTGTCAAATTTGATTGTTAAAGTCTCTTGAAGTCTGAATTTTTTAATAACTAGTTGTAATTTCCCATGAGTACGATGAGTTATCATTATCCTTAGTGATGATCAGTCAGGTCTTCTGTTACCCTAAAGGGTATGAGTTGTCATTGAAAATTACTCAATCCTAGGTTATGAAAATTCATGGTTATGTATGTCAAAGGAGTGTATTAAATCAATATCTATCATGAATTGATGATGTAGACACTCTAAATTAATATCTATCATATTCTTGAGTTTGAGTTTGTCATAGATTCTTGTTGGGAATCTTGTAAGTTTCATAAGTGTCTAGAATCAAGATTGAAGTATATGTAACATTGATTATGCCAAGAAAATTTTGAAAAGTGGTTTAGTGCTTCTCAAAGGTCTATGTAGTGTCAAAATCAGTTGTGAAAGGTTGGTGTAGTTTTTATGAAAAAAAATTAGTCCTTAAAATAGAAATGTGTGCATTCTTGAAGTGTCTCTGTCATGACTGGATTATTTGTGACAATAAGAAGTTATATGAAGAATATTTTATGCTTAGAGGTGTAAATGGTGGAGATGAAACCTAAAATTTGAAGAAAATCATGTCAATAATGTGCTCTTAAGGATACAAGATAATTCATACTCTTATAAGGTAATATTTAATTTAAAGCTATGATAATGTTCAATTTTGTCTAGGAAAAATGTTAGAGACCTAAATGGGAATGTGTGACATGCAAGCTGGGAAAATATCCCATATTGGCATACTTAAAGGTTAATGTTGGATACTAAATGGCCAAAAGGGTACTCTAATCAGGTGATTTTCTTCTATGAAATTGGTTATATCAAAATTTAGTAATGATTTCTTCTTAAATCAAGGCTAGTGTATTGTGTAAGCGTGATAATAGAGAAATTGATAAAAAAAAAATTGTCATCAATATGTTTTGGGATCATTATATGGGTTTAAGACATAGTGGTAATAAGGTTCAAAGGTCAAATAAAGTGGTTCCAAAATTTTATTGGCTTACATTAAGATGTAAGTCCTATTGAGTCAATTTCAAGGCCAATCAATGATATAAAGTGTTGTTATAGGTGGTTTAAGTAAGTTTTCTTCTTCTCTAAAATATTTGAGTGCATAACCATGATGATAAAGGTATTGAATTGAATATTCTAATAATTTATAAGTATCTACAAAGTTTATTGAAACTCAAGACAATGAAAGGGCTCATGTAATTCAAAAAAAACTGAAAAAGTCCTAAGATGATAGATTCAAAGTTCTGTAAATGGTAATTTGACATCAATACGTGATGTGTAGTCATAAAATAATTCACTGCAGAAATTTATTCATCTTGGTCTTATACTACTATTTATAAAGTTCTTAAGTGAAGAAAGTACTAATTAACCCCCATATTTTTTCCATCTCGTTTTATTATATTTCATTATTACCGACTTCTTGCATCTATATGCCCAATAAAATTTTGTCATCCCGCACCATTTTAGCCTCGTCTGGGCTTCTCAGATTAGTACTAGGGAACCCGTTGATGCCCTGGTCTCACAAGGGGTGCCCTATTCTTTTTTTCACTTTCCCACCACTATTTGGGCTCGTTTTATCCATTTGAGATCTTTATATCTCTTGCGGTTGACCATTTCGGGGTCAATTATGAAATTAGATCAAGAGAACCCTATTAATATAAATTTATGAGACCATAATGAAGGACCTAACATCACTTACTACTATTAATCCATCTAAATTTGCATCAATTTATTTTAGTGGATATCACTTCCATCCATATAGCTCCATCATCAAGGCACAAGGCTAGGACATCTACATGACACTTAATAGGGGGAAGGATTCTATTCTATTCCATACACACATTCTATTAAATTTTCTACATGTAGTTATTTTTTGCTACTTCATAAAGTGTGACTAGAAAAAGAGTAACCTAGAGCATGTTCACACACACTGGCACATATAACTACATCATGTATGATATGTAGTGCAGTGCTCAGTTAGTAATTCCAACCCCTTCATATGTATTTTTTTTTTTTATAGTTTGATGCTTGTTTTGGGGTATTGAGGTTCTTTCTTTCATCTTGAGTTATTGGATACATTCGAAACGGGACAAAAACATTGATGTGTAACATACCAAAGGTTCCAGATCACTATTGATCCCTGTGAAGATTAGATTCAGAGATTTTACATAGACCATAGTACCAAAATTTTAGACCAAAGTGTATATAGGTACCCCAGTCCTCTTCTAGGAACTCCAGTCTAGAGAGATCTTCTAGATCCATCCTTTTCCACACTTCCACATAGTTTTTCTTTCTTCTAATTTTTCTTGTCTCCTTTGCGACACACTCCCATGAGCATCAGGTATCCTAGCTGAGTTCCTTCCTCTTCCTTCTTACACATTAGGGTTTCTATTTTCATTAGTTCTAATACGTATCTCATTTACATGTTATCTTATTGCATTTATTTACTATGTTTATATTTCCTCCTAGATTAGATTAACTATCCCTTACTACACTAGTAATTCAACATGGTCATAAGCTTGAGAGTAGTTAATGAATCAAGGGAAGTCATTTTCTTCATCCATTTGGATAACAATATGTGGCAATGAAACTTAAAAATGGACTTAAGGTTGAAGTAAGAAGATAAGACTACGTTATAACACCTTTTACTATGACTGAGTTGCTACAGTGATCTAAAATGGGTTTCATAAGGTTTATTAAGTAAAAGGAGAGTTTGATTTTGTGTATCCAATTGATATAAGAAGATTCATAATGTATCATGTGAATATTATAGGTTATTTTATTTTTCAAGGAGTTGAGACAATCTTCTAATTTTAAACAAGTTACATGGTGCTCATAACAAGGTATGTTAGATGATTCTCTAGTTTAACAAGATATGTGAAGTTACATTTGTCTCCTTCCAAGAAGTTCAATAATTATAGAAGACTTATATATATCAAGATTTATGAATGTTTAAGACGGGCCTAGAAGAATGCAAGTAATAATTCAATTTGAGCTTGAATGTGTTAATACTATGTTGAGAAAATGTTTCTATACGGGTTTCTATGATCTGTTTAGGACAATACATAGTAGTGTGAACTCTTACAGAAGTATTTTTGGTTTCTATTAAAGCATGATAATTCATCCTCTTGGATGTTTGTTATCATGGAGGATACATATGAAAATATTGTTGGAAATTTAAAGAACTGAGAGGGGGGTGAATAAGTGTTTGTTTAAAATTTAATAGGAATTTACATTTCCTTAATCTTTCTATGATAAACACACAAAACCATAGATAACAAAATAACTAGAGAGCATACACAAAGACATGGGATTTAATGTGGGAAACCCAATGTAGGAGAAAAAACCACTAAAATCAAGAACTATCTTAGAAAAAGAATGTACTATAAATGTTACATGATTTCATAGTTGAACTTCAACTCACCATAGAGCTGTAACTCCAAGATTTAGCCAGGATGCTACTCATTCTTTGACAAGATTCAACTTTCTTGGAAGCTTCAACTCCAAAATATCCACTAGTCTGATACCTACTTATTTTTCAATCTTCAACTCATAAGTAAGAAAATACTCCCTCATGTTTAGCTACAACTTAGACTTTGTCAAGATTTTGATCACACTTTTTTTTTTGTCTTCTATAATTGATAGTGACCTCTAGATTTTATAACTCTCTTATCAATTTTGCTTCTAATTTATTTCTTTCCTGATCACCTGATCAAATGCAAGGAATTATTTCACCAATTTAATTTCATTCATAGTCACATATCATGCTCTCCCTTATTGAGTCACATAAACAAGAACATACTTTGTATATGTTTGGTTTGCTGCAAGAATTCAGCCTTGGTGCTCACTTTAGTTCTTCTCATTGTTCATGATTTCAAGATTCTTAAAGATATAAATAATGTTTAACCTTTACAAGGATCTTCCTTTCACACTTCTTGGGATCTCTTTGTGAGTTACATCACCTCCTTATTCATTAAAATACCACGTATTTATCTCATATGTTTATATTCCTTTAACCTGTAGTCTCCAAGATCTTTCAAGTTTTAACTTGTATCAACATCTTATTCATAGTTCAACAAAAACTTCTTCTACTCAGAAGAACCTATCTATGTTATTCTTCAACTCACATAATCTATAACATCGTTAAATGCTTCAACACCATTTATATGTCTTCTATCAACATCAATGGTTTTAACACATTTTAACTCTTCTACTTCTCACAAACTTCCTTCTAACTCATAAACGTTCTCCAATAACTACTTCATTACAAAAATAATCTTTTGTATACAATTTACATACACACCTCTGACCTATCACTTAATATTCTTAAATTTTCACATCTTTTTTATTATTTTCCATGAACCAAAAAAATGAAGAGGTTTACAATTTTTAACTACCTTAGATATTATGAGTTTGAACTAATAAAACTATGTCATAGTGTAGTTTATTCCTCATTTTGTTGCAAAAATAAGATTATTTCATGCAAACGAGGAGGAAATTTTATCTTTTAAACTACCTGACCAGTCAGTCACCCTGAAGTGTAACTGTCACTCTTAACTTGTCTTCTAGAAAATGAGACTTCATTTGTCCTTTTGTGTAATCTGACCCTACATCAAGTATTTCACAAAGAGAATATGTTACATAACCTTTAAGTATCCTTTATAACCTTATTTAAATCTTGAATTTCTCCATTTTACTTTTCACGTTCCATTTGAGCTCATGTGAGCACAATAATATTTAACCAATATAATGAAGTGAATTTTTTGTTTTATTTATTTATGTTGATTAGTTGTATATGTAGGATTCTAACACTCCTCAAATATTTTTCATTATCTTAGCAAGATATGGACTGACACCATTCTTCATCAACACACAAGGGCACACAGATTAAAAGGTCTTCATATAAACAGGTATGAACATGACATCAAATTAAGTAAAACATTTTAACTAACTTTACATCTTGAAGAGCTGAAGTTGGATCATTTATATAAACTATTATTATCAAGAAACCATGTCATTACCTTACTTCTTCATGGAACATGTACTTACACAAATTATACACAATACTCTCAAATTAGACCTGCAACTTCAAGTTTTTGAGGTTATTACATTCATTCTTATTCCACCATGTCTTTAGAGGAAACCAACACGAAGGAAGGACATTAGTATAGATCCCTCAGATCACCTATTCTTTGACATTATACTTTTGAAACCACACTTGCTCAATCTTTTTTACTATACTCAATTAGAGTTTTGAGTTTCAAACCCTAGTTAGCTATTTTAAAACTTTCCATCCACCATAATTGATTTTTATGACAATATAACCATGTTACCACTTAAATATATGATCAAAATACTGATTTCAATCCTTCTTTAGTATTTTATTAAGGAAAAGTTTCATGGTTTGAGACAACCTTTATAGTTAATCTTAACTGTAACAAAAAAGAGAATTATCAATTTTAGGAAAGAGCAGTTCTTCTTGATTCAAACCCTTCTTAAATGCATCTCAAAAAACTATTGTGAGAAGGTCTTGGTCTTCTTAAACTTAGCACACTTGGAGAGATCCACCATTTTAAGGAATGTAGGCCAAAAAATAAATATTTATTGAATTGATCTCAACTAATTCTTAAGTTCTTACAGCTTAGTTATGACTTGGAGATATATTACTAACATATCTTCACCAATGTGTTTAAACACTACCATCAAAAATAAAAATTACATACCTATATCATCTCCTTCTCTTGAGTTCATAAGTTATAGGGTGAGCTTCGACAAGAACATAATAGTTTCAGTCTTCTTAACAAGGTATGATAAGGGAAGGCTAGGATAAATGTAATATGAGACCATATATAAATTTTCCAAAACAAATGTGAGATTTAAAAACTCACCTTGAACCTGTGGATTGTCTTTATCACCATTTCTTACCCCAATTCTCATTCCTATGCTCAGAGGCATCCTTCAACAGCTATGAGTGCATTAGCTTGAAATATCTTTTGGTGGTATGAAAGAGAGTTTGATTAGATTCACGCTAACCATGCAATGATATTTCTCAAGAATCTTCAAATAATATAAGAATACATTTTATACCCTCTCAGTAGTAGGGGATGCATCTTGACACCTTCAAATTTACACTATACAACTCAAATTATTTAAAAAAAAATCATACATGTATGGAACAATCACCCATGAGGAACAAAAATTCAAATATTTTGACCTATAAGAGGTATTATACACTTTTGAGTGGTTTTCATGACATTCTAGTTTATTTAGATCCCAAATAAGTCATTTTATGCCTATTGCTTCAAGAAAGAGGCCTGGGGTGAAAACAAACTTGCTAGAAAATGAATAGAACTTCTTTATTTCAAAATCAATGTCCCTAAAAAAATTTGTAAAATTTCAGGTTTGGAGTGATCTTTAAACATTCCTTCTATGATTTATCTAAAGGAGGCTTAAAAATTATTTTCAGTGCTGATAAGACAGGGTACTCAGTTTGCATTCTTTAGGAAACCCATTTTAGAGATACTTGAATAACTTCAAAACCCCATTTCAAATTTTGATTAAATTTGGCATTGAGCACCACAACACATCCCACTACATTATCCACATATTGGTTACCCATTAAATTTTTTGTGCAACCTACAACAATTTCATTTACCTTAGCATTCATTACCAGTTCTAAAAGGAACTTTTAGTGAAAACTTGATTTTTACCTCCTTAAGCTAAAGTGAACCCTATATATGTTCATACATTCCCTAAGGAGTGTTCCTAGGATTATACCATGTTTGAATAAGATTTTTATGATCTTCATTGAGCTCTTGCACCTCATTAGGCTCTAGAACTGGATCTATTTGATAATGTTTAAACTGTGAATCCCAACACTTGACCTGATGGTCACTCTAAAATCTCTTTCAAATGATGGAAACATCATATATGACATGTAGAACACTATAGCCAAGCATACCAACCATCTCCATACTTCCATTGAGATCGTACCTCACTAACAAGGCCTATAACACGCTGAATTCATCTCGAATCAACTGTGAATGCACTGTAAATCAACCTTCATGCCCATGTATTAATCTTACTCCACCAATCACACATTTTCCATCAATGAAACCTAATATCAATGATAACGCCAATGCACCAAGGTTCAATAATTTCCCCCTTTTTCATTGATGGAAATTGTTGGTACCCAAATTTAATCTCCTTCGAAGACCAAGAAACGTCATGGATTTAACAGGACACTCAAAGGGAAATAGATGATTATGAATGTCATTTTGTATCTGGGGAAGCAATCTATCTAGATTTTTAGCACTAGGGCTTTGAAAAGGAGAGGGTAGCATCTTAAAAGGATGTGATCTGATCCTAACTATTTTAGGTTGTGCCTTTCAACCAAGGTAAGCTAACCCATTTTGTAACCTCTGTTATTGAAGAATATTGTAAAATCCTTATTTTGCATAAATTTTATAGAAAAGACCTTGGGGAAAATATGATCAACACACCAAATCCGACTCTCATGAGTTTTCACTTCCAGATCAAGGAGATATTTTCACAACAAGGTAAAGGTTACTAAAGACATTTGGGATCCTGCTTGTTTCTGCATGTTTTGGTGATGGGGATTATGCATTGGCATACACGCATGAAAAATAGGGGTAGTACGGGTAGGATTTGTTGTTTTGGAATAAATTTTTTGGTGGGAGGTGGGGCAAGATGAACTTAACTGGTCAGATCCTTTAGGAATCTTACAAAATGGAAGGTTGAACCAATGGAATGCCACAAAATAGCTAAATTGTTTCTTTAACAAGAATATGTGCTCCAATGGAGGCCCGGATTAACACTGTTTCACACAATATGTTATATTCTATCATGAAGGATCGAGTTAGAAAACCCAACAAAGCATCAAGATATATAACAAATCATGCCTAAGGTACACCCAAAGGCTTACAGATAATCTTTGTCAAACAGATCAAAGAAAAGTTATTTTAAATTGTTTATTTCACTCCCAGATGAAGGATCCTCCAAGAAATGAAATTACAGATACCACTAAACTATCACAAGGATTGAGACATGTTTGATTGAATCATATTTTAATACAATATTTCAATAGAAACAAGAAAAACTACTCGCATGCATTCAGAAATAAAACAAACACATTTTGCTCAAGACAACACAGAATAACTCAAATTTGATTAAATATAATAGTAGGAGAAATTTTCTAGAACAATATCAAATCTTGTAAATGGTTGTACACTCGTAACAACTTTGACACAATCAAATTCAATACAAAAGAGATATACAAGCTTCTCAAATGGCTTCTCTAAAATGATGGGCTCTATCAAGACTTCTATTAGAAAAATCAGTCTCGACCCCTAACACTCCAACCATTTGCACGATAAATTTTTGCTATTTATAAAATTTGCAACAGAGCCCCTTTTCCCCCAAAAAATCTATACATTGAGTGCTACCAATGCATGTCATGATCGTGATCGTGATTCTTAGAATCAAATCTACAAAAAGTTGCGAGGTGCTTGAGGGGGAAAATCTCATCGAATATCTCCTGCATTCAGCTCCTTGCTCTAGTAGATCACTCTTTCTTCTATTTGCTAACCACTTCCACCCGTAATCTATCAAATTTGGATCCTTGCATGCTCGAGAGAGGAAAACAGGAAATTTGATTCAAGCTCGATAGTCAAACCATTTTAATGGCGAGAGACATCTCCAGATCTCCCCTACCAAACTTAGATATCAAAATTAACTCCCCTCTTTGTTTGACATGTAGGAAATACCAATAAATCATGAAGATTCACACTTCTAGGCATGTTTGAGTAAAAAATGGGGGAAAATCAAATTCAAACTTATAGCTTCCGTTGATCTTCACCTTTGAATTTGGGCCATCCATGTGGAAGATTCAAAATTTAAAAGTAGACCTAGGGGTTTCCTCTTACTTTTACAATTTTTTGGAAAAATGGAAAATTTTCACATATTGTTCCATGCCTCTGACCTTTGGAAATGAGCCTAACACATGGCCTGAGGTGGGTCCCAAGGAACCACAATGAAATTCTGCTATTTCATCTCTTTTTTGTAAAAGGGAAAATTTTCCAAGTTTTCCCCGTAGCTCCACCGAATTTTCCAAGTTTTCCAAATTTCCTCTAAAGGCCCACACCTTAACCGTTGACTAGAGCAAGATTTGACCTTTCCTTTATCAGGTCCATGGGAAATTTATGATTTTTTTATCATTTGAATACTAGGGGGAAAACAATCCAAGTTACCCCCAATGGTCCACCTCCTCATTCCTTTGACTTGAAACAAAATTTGACTAATCCTTTGTCAGGCTTGCGGGCCATTTTTGATATTTTAACCCTTTTGAGCATAAAAGGCAAAAATTCTAAGTTCCCCCCAATGGCCTGCTTCCCTGTTCCCTTTTGACTTGTCAAACTACCACGTGTCATAATGGCACATCTTGAGATAATCCCCAAAAGTTGAGACCTTGAATGAGTGCGGGCTCGCCACGTGTCCTAGTCCGGAAAAATTTGTTTGAAGGCTCGAAGCTAAGTGGAAGGTGCTAAGTGTCATCCTCTGAGGTAGTCTCCTTTGGTTGTTGAAATTTCCAAGAAAATGCAAAGTGAGTGGATTTCTCCAAGTGTCCTCTTGGTGCTTCTTCAAAATGGTGCTCAAGTTTAATACTCTGAAAGAGCACGGGATCACCACGTGTCACTGTTTCCACCAAACTATTTTAGCTGCACTAAAATTTGTCTAAGTATGGGAAAAGTAGTAGAAATCTCCAAGTGTCCTCGTGGTGCTGCTCCAAGGAAAAACTAAAATTAAATCTTCAAATGAGCATTGTTCCTCCACGTGGACACATTTTTAAGTTGAGGCATTTCATAGAAATTTTGAAGTACCCAGCCAAGTAGCATCCAACCAAAAGGGTCCACGTCCCCTGTTAATGGAAGGATGTACATTTGACAGGGAGAAACACTCCTCAAACCATAAAATATAGAAAAACGATCATTTGAACTCAAAAATGAAAATTTCTCTAGAGACAGAGAATTTAGGAGTGTTACAGGCCTCAAATATGTTCCTCAAAGATACATCCATTCACTTTTATTCAAGTATTTAGGGAAGAAATGAAAAGGACAACAAATCTTGACTCTGGAGAATGGAAAATATGGGAGAACCCAAGTTTTTAGATGAACAGAGAACGGGAGACCCAAATTACAGACCTTTTCCAGAGGAACAAAGAAAAAGAGAGCAAACCATGGACCCATAAGTGATCTACGACCTGGGAACAAATTTAAAAATGGAAACAAAGATTAACCAGACATAACACAGGGAAAAATAAAGTGAGAGAGGCCGTAAATCGATAGACTTTCAAAGGCAAACTGGGGCGAGACTATTTTGAGCACCAACAAAAACAAACTCAATAACTTTTGATAACAAATAATCACATCTTCTCCATAACATTTAGTTCTAGTTTATTACAACAATTTATCCCCCTTTGATATATATGATAGAGGTTAAATCATCTAACACCATGAGTAGCATGAAAGAAAGCAATGAAAAAACGTGACCTTACCTCAAGAAGCTTCCCCATGAATGATTAAGATCTTTTTTCTAATAAAACTCACTCAACTACATAAATTATTCACCCAACAAATGAAATGCTCCCCCTATACCTATTCTATTCATATTCATTGGTATCAACTCACCATCCTCAACACTAATTCTCAACTCTATGAAAATCTAATGCATTTTACTATCTAGACCTTAAACCCTTGAATTTGCTTTTCAGTGCCTTTTAGCCCAATTTTTTCCATCCATAAAGCCTATGTACTTTATGGAAAAGGAACAAGCAACTCCCCATGGGATCATTTCACCCTCCTTTATTTGAAGATACAAGAATTCAGGTGTTTAACTTGCATTCAAGCCATAAGAATCAATCAGTCAATTCTATCCAATCCTAAAGGAATTTTTTAGTTCTCTTTATTACATTTTCTTTTTCATACATTGAATTAGCAAGACAAGTTGCTCCCCCTTGAAGTTTTCCATCTTATATTCATCATATGTGAGCTAATAATCCTTCTAGGTTTGTAGAACACCTAAAATCCACTAATTGAGCATTCTCAACCATCTCCTTTGTTCCAATAATCCTTCCAATGCATGTAGATCACTATTTTAACTTACCACAGTCAAAAACATTAGCTTGATGTATGATAATTCCATTCTCTGTTTTTACTACAACAACTTTGTAGACATTCAGGCTTATCCTTCTTCTTGTCCAAAACAACTCTGGGATCATTCTTTTATATGAGGTCTCATCAAAATTTGTAGATATCTATTTCAGATTGATAAACACCCTATTGCACTTTGTGATGAAGCATTCCTCACCCTTACAAAATCCAAAATCATTTATATGTTCATTTTTGAACCTTGTATAGAATGAATCTTACCTCTTCAACTTAACGTAATAAGAAAGAGAATAAAACCTACCTAACCTCAGTATGACGAGGTTTAGAGATACCCGTGGATGTGGATGAATGATGTTTTATTATTGCACTTTGTATACAAAACAATGCAAGATCCTTTCCTAGTAGAACAATTATAGATCACAACCACTAAAAAAATAGGATTAATTAAATATTAGGCAGATTTCATGGCAAAGGCTAGTACCCATAAATTAAATGACTTCCTAATATGGGTGTCAATCCACTTTTACAATCAAGTGGGTATATGACATATGTTAAATGGTAGTAATAAATTTTTTGGAAAATGTTTTGATATTAAAAATATAAAATAGATAAATGATAAGGCATGATGGATAATAAGTATGCTTATAAATTAGAATCCAAATCAATATATAAGTTCTCAAAGGAAGGGGAACTCTCTTCTCTAGTGGATTCTAGATCCTCGTCTCCAGAGAAATATTAACTCTCGTCTCCAATATACTATTCCTTGAAGAATTTGGAAATGTATTTCATCTCTTCCTCTTTCATGTTGTTTTGATATTTAGAATCAAAATTAGAATGTTAAGAATTATTTTGATCTCCAGATTCGGTCTTAGAGTTCAATTCTTCTAATTCAACTTTGTGTAGATACTCGAACCAGGCTAAATCATCTTTGATACAAAGAACCTCAAAGTTGGCGTCCCAAAATTCATCTGTAGCTTCAAAAATTTGTTGAGTAGATTCTAAGATATTTTTTAAATTATCCAAAGGGGAAAAATGTATGGCACACAGCTTGAACTCATGTAAAATGTCATATTGCTCCCAATGTAATGGGTGACAGATAATTGATGTTTGTAAGGTGGTAGAGAGTTGATGTTTGTTATTTCATGGCTTGGTCCACTTATTTCCATTTAATATAAGTCATTATTGATAAAATTTTAGATGAAAAAATTGATATAATAGAAATTATTACACAAATTTTGATAAATCTGCAAGAAAACCAACTATGCAGGAATTGCAAGTGATTCTACTAATCACAGGTGATTACTGGTAATCGATATTAGTATAATAAAACAAATGATTTAACTAATTTATTTGTGGATGTGGTTTTTGAGAAGCTGTAATAGAATAATAGAATGATATCTGACTTTGATTGATAATGATGTAAGGTGTTGATGTAGTTTGTAGTTGGTTGATGTGTAGGATCTAAGACGAACTCCAAGATGTTTGATGATCACAAGAAAGAGTGCTGGATGATAAAACATTTACATTGATGCAAAATGGAAATGGTAAAATCCAATATAAAACTTAGTCTCAATAATTTTGGCAGATGATCCTAAAAAGAGACTGCAAAATGGGATTAAGTAATTGTTGTCTGAAATAAGCTCATGCTTATTTTGGTCAACTGACGCCATTTTCCCCCCTTTTAGTGCTTCAATCTATTTTTTTTACATATTTTAAGTACTTAAAGATTCCCAAAAGATCCCTTCATCAGATAAGAAATTTTTTCCACTTTCCGAAAATATAAATAAGTCCTTCTAACTCTTCATATGTTGCAAGTTACGGGCCTGGAAGGATTTTCTTACAAATTTTTCAATTTCAGGCTTGGGAGCCTGGGGGGATTTGTTTTGCAAATTTTCCAATTTCAGGCTTGGGGGCTTGGAGGGATTGTTTTTTGATAATTTTTCCAATTTCAGGCTTGGGGACATTCAGGGATTTTTTGCAAATTTGCATTTTCACACTTTCTTGTACATATTAATGCAAATTTTCAAATGGGTATAACTTTTGACCTAGTGCTCAAAATTCAACAAAATTTATATCATTGGAAAGGTATCAGCATCCTCTACACCAAGGAAGACTAATATTTTTATTTTGGTAGGGTTAGGTAGGTGAAAAATAAACAAACATATTCAACTCCAGTCAATTAAAAATCTAGTCCTGTCAAATGACAGAAAATGCCTGGCGAACCCAAAATAGCTACCCACACTCAAATGCCCATAAATTTTACATTTATCAATGAAAATGCACAAAATTAGTCCCATTGGAATAATGTTTCTAATCCCCATGCGCAAAATTAAAAAATCTAGAATTTGATGAAGAATCAAAGGATATGTTGTAGAAAATGTGCCCAGGTTCAAAATAGTGTTTTATTTGGTAGCTGGGATGAATTAATTAAGCATGAGATGACATATCTCACTGCTGCAAGATATGGGGTGATATGGGGAGATTTTTACGAGAAACATATCATCATTCTACTACATTTACTACCTTTTTCAAGTGGTTTAAGGACATATTTCGAGATTTTTATTTTCCCTCTCTTCTCAAATTTCTATAAATTGGAGTGTTGGGCTCATTGTAAAGGGAGATAGTTTTTACGTAGTAAAACTCTATCAAAATTGCTTTGAGAAGATAATGTACTACAGGCCCTTGTAGTGGACTCCTTGCATGGTGATCCAGGCCCGTGTTTTGTAAAGGATTGAACTATGTATTATCAAAATGCAGCACTAGATGCAAGTTTGTGGATGTATCTTCCCTTGCTTTGTTTGGTTTACATTCCTCTTTCTCCTTTAATCTCATTACATACATACTATGTCTATTCTATGCTATTGCAGGGATTCATTATTATTGTGCATGTATGAACTATGATTGTGAATGCATTTTCTAGATTGTGGAGGACTGTTATCACCCCCTCTAGTATTATTTTTTATTTTGTTATTCACACATTGTAAAACTATCCTCATTCCCTCCTTTTCTTGTGTATCACTGCTTTAGTGTAGGCTTTATTTTCATGTAATCTCCCTCTTTGGTCACTTGGAAAGTTAGATTAGGATTAGATAGTTTTCCTACATTAGAGTAGATTGTGGCAGATAGTTTAGGAGTAGGAACCACCGTTCTCTAGAGGATCATCTCAAGCCTGCAAGTCCCACATCTTCATAGATGATTCAATGTTATCCAATCACATTTTGAGTTCAAGTACACACACTTGTGTAAACCAAAGGATGTTTTTATTTGGAGATAACAATTCTGGCATGTTGGTGGGACAAAGAAGTCCTCATTTTTATTGCAGCAAGATTGATGTGCACTTTTTATAAGCTTCCAGTTTGTAAGAAGCTTTGAAATTGCACATCTAGTGACTCCAAAAGGGGCATAATCCACTGGTTTTAGTATTCCAAGCATGGTAGATTCATGAGAAGAATTCAGAAAAGGTCAAGAATAAGAGAAGAAGGATTGTTTTTCTATCTACATTTATCCCCAGAAAGAGCAAGGAGAGGATGAACATCTCAAAGGTCTCCATCTCCATGAAATAAAACTTTGTCAACACCTCCACCTGGTACGCCTTTTATTCAGTCAACTAATTTCTTCAACTAATCAAGATGGCACAACTGAATTCTTATGTCAAATTCACTAGCAGTAGCCCACTTTCTCTTAATACACAAAATGCAGTTCTAGTTGCAACATTGAAGAACATTCCATATTTCACTATAGAGAACTAGAAAAATCTGATTGACCACATCCAAGACATTGCAAATGTCTATGAAATCCATGAAATTACTGAAATGGACATTGTTGTTTAATTATTTACATTGTCATTCAAGGGAAAAACTTTGCAATGGTTTAGAATCCTAAGAGCAGGGTCTATCTAGAATTGGGAGCATTTTTACATAGTTCTTCACAATCAATTTTGAGAAAAGGGGGATAATTTTTCTTTGTTGGAACAATTGAAAATTATTAAGAGGGATCCTAATGAATAGTTGATGGATTTCAACTTTAGATTTCAAAGGACATGGGATAGAATTCCAATGTCTGTTAGACCAATAGCTGAAGGTGCTTTCATATACTTCCTTAAAGCTTTAAATTCTAATATTTCTATCATGATTCAATCCATGGGAGGTATAACTTTACCTACGGCCTATAAAATTTCTATTAGAGATGAAAATTACTTGATCCAAGCTGGTAAACTCACACCTATGCCACATATGCCTCTATACCCAGAATTAAGATCTCCAAGCACTAGTCAAGCACCCATAATAGCTCCCATTCCTACTCCAAGAAATCAAAATTCAATTGAATCTTCTAGTTCATCTTCTAGTACCTCAAATGAGATCCAAGAAGTCATGAAGAAACTTATAAATTTGGGCAGTGAGTTGGTGACACTTAGGAGGCAGCAAGCTCAAAATTTTAAACCTCCATATCAGCCTCAAACTCAACCCAGTAGACTTCCATATCAGCCTAATAGGCCACCCTATCAAGCTGCAAATCAAAACCAAGTCGGGCCTCCTACTAATAGACCATTCCAACCTTACAATCCTAATGTTACATCCACATCTAGAGCTTTGGTACCAATGCAAAATAACATGGCTTTGGAATATGACTGGTGTTTCCCATGCAATCAACCTCATAACTAGTTAATGTGTTTTAATGGTGCTTTGAATCAAGCCGTTATGGTAACAAAAATGGGTGCAAAACAAGAGACAGGCCAAGAAGGAAATCAGATGCAGGGAAAAAATCAACAAGAGACACCTGTAAATGAGACCACATTTGTCAATTTCCATGTTGAATATTTCTGTGGTATAAACCAAACACCTTCTCAAAGTGTAGCAGCTAATACACGGTCCAAGAAAAGGAACATTGGAGAGGAACAATCATCAAATTTATGTGATCCAAAACCCTCAATCACTCCACAAGGTGTAAGCAATCAAATTACAGCTCCCAATGTGCAAGTTCAGCCCAAGCAATCTTCTAGATCAGCTCAAGTGCCTATTGTAACAGCCCATATGCAAGAGAAGAATGTGCAAGGCAAGGGGCAACAGAGAGATAACTCATCTCCATTCATCATCGAGTAAATGAAGAAAACGAATGTAAACATCTCAATGTGAGAATCATTGGCTATCCCAGGACAAAGAAACCTATTGTAAACTACTATGGAAAATTAGTCAGCATCAAATCAGCCACCTAATCAACAAGACAAGGTGTTTATCAATGCAGCTCAGCAAAGAGAAAATAAGGAAGCCACCACCATTCTATATATCATTGATCATAGGAGATAAGTTGGTACATAATTGCATGATTGGTTCGGGAGAAAGTAGCTCAATTATGCCAAAACATATAGCTAATCATTTGGACCTTCAATATGAAGTCATCTCTAAAGGTGTGGTGTAATTGGATAGGACAATAGTAAAAATAGTTGGAGTAATCCAATATTTGAGCCTCACATTGCATGCATGTCCCAATGTGACATTTTGTAAGATGTATCAATCATAGACTTGCAACCACTCTGTGCATTGTGTTTGTCAAGAGACTTCACTGCCAAAATTGGAGGCTATTTGTATGCTGATTGGTCACACATGATATTCAGAACAAGATACGGAGCTAAGGCTACAATTAGATCTAAGCCCATTGAAAAATTCCACATAGAGCCTCTTACACCGATTCTAATCAATTCAAACTGTTCAACTTTTGATCAGGAAGATCTCCCAAGAACTTATGAAGCAGATACTAAGGTTGGATGAATTCCAGACTTTTGATGAATGGGAAAAAAAAAATGATTTTTACCCTTACAAAGAAATGGAAGAATCTAAGTTAGGAGTCTATTGTTTTCATGAAGGGAATCATCCTCTCCCTAACATCACCAAGCTAGACCACAAGGATGATACTGAGGTATGGAAGTTATTATTTGATGGCTCAAAGAGTAGAATAGGTGTAGGAGGAGGAGCTATGCATATTACACCCCAAGGTACAAAATATTAGTCAACTTTTTTTTTTTAGTTTACTTTTTTAAACAACATAACTAAGTATGAAGCCTTAATTCACATATTGCAATAGGCAAGAAAGAGAGGTATTAAGAATTTTCAAGTATTTGGTGATAGTGAGCTGATCATGAACCAAGTCAGTGGAAAAAATTCTTCCAATAATGATCTGTTGAAGAACTATGAGAATCAGGTATGGGATCTTATTGAAGATTTTGAATCTTTTGGTATCAATTCCATCCCAAGAAATAAGAATGAGGCAACCGATAGAATGGCAGAAATTGGGACTACATTTGATGTTGTAGAAATTATCAAGAGTGAGAAATTTCAGCCCTATATTAAAGTGGTTGTGAGGCCATCTGTCCTAGATAAGAATAAAAGTTGGAAATTCTTTGATAATGATCAACAAATTGTCAACTTTTTACAAGAACAAGCTGAGTTCTCCACTAGAAACCAAGAAAAATTGGAGCAGCGGTATGGTGACCAAGTGGTGTAGCTGAGAACTAACAAATTACCAAAAGGTATTGTAACTTTTAAGTCAATATTCAACCCAAATGATCAATTCCAGAAGGATAAGGAAAACATCTAGGTAGAGGGTGAGGATTCAGAGCCCATTTCAGTAGACGAAGGTAAGACATTGCAAATTGGCAAAGTGAGTAACCCACAAGAGAAATCTTATTTTTTTCATCTTTGTCAAGAATTCCCAGATGTTTTTGCATGGAATTATAAGGATTTAAGAGGTTTCAACCCAATATTGGCTGATCATACAATTGAATTAAATTATGAATCCAAGCCTATTAGATGGAAGAAAAGGCCAGTGAATCCTCACATTGAACCTCTCATGAGGAAGGAGTTGAACAAGTTGATTGAGGCTAGCATCATCTTCCCTATCAAACATTCAAGCTGGGTTGCAAACTTAGTGGCAGTGAGGAAGAGAAATGGATAAATCAGGTTATGCATAGACTTCCATGATCTAAATAGAGCATCACTCAAGGATCATTATTCAATTCCATCAATGGAACAAATCTTGCAATTTATATCTGGTTCCGAAAGGTTTTCATTACTAGATGGCTACTCAGGATATAATCAGATAATGGTGAAAGAAGAAGATCAGTTCAAGACAACCTTCACCATGAAATGGGGTACATATGTTTACAAGAAGATGTCATTTGGACAGTCAAATGTCGAAGAAAAATTTCAGCGAGCTATAGATATGGTGTTCAAAGACTTAATCAACAAGATAGTGTTGGTGTATCTAGATGATATCACTGTCCCTCTCAAAGAATGCAGCACACCACCTCTTTCACCTTAGGAAAGTATTTCAAACATGTAGAAGATTTAGAGAGTCATTTAATCCAAATAAGTGTGTATTCTTAGGACACAAGAGAAAATTGTTAAGTGATATTGTCTCAAGAGAAGGGTTAAAAATTGATCCTGAAAGAGTCGAAGCCATCCGAACGCTTCCATTGTCAAACCACAATAAATCTCTCCAAAGTTTCTTAGGAAGGATAAATTTTGTCCATAGATTTATGCCCAATTTTTCCACTCTTGTGAAGCCTTTAAAAATTATGTTAAAGAAGAGTATTGCATATAAATGGATAACAGAATGAAAAGAGAGTTTTGAGGCTATCAAGCATGTAATATCATAGGCTCCAACTCTTATCAACCCAGACTTCTCAAAGGAATTCATGTTTTATGATTTTGAAGGATGAAGAACAATCTTAGCTATCTTAGTAAAATTAAATAGAGAAGGATTAGAATAGCCCATAGCATTCTTTAGTTAGAGTCTGGAAGATTACGAAGTAAGGTATTCTTTTATTGAAAAGCATGTCCTTACTGTAGTTAGGGGTTTGAAGAAGTTCAGAAACTTGGTCTCGAACAACAAGATTCAACTGATATTCTCTCATGCTGGTGTACATGACTTTCTCCTAAAGAAGGACTTGAATGAGAAGAGAGTAGGTTACATCACCCATGTAATGGAGTATGATATTGAAATCAAGGTGACCAAGCTAGTTCATGGAAAAGGTTTGTGTGAGCAGCTCACTTCCAAACAACATAATGAATCAAAAGGAGAGGAAGAGGTTATCCTACTACTACAGAATGATCAAGAAGAACCAGCTAATGATGCACCCATTTCATGTTGAACTCAATGCTTAGTGCATTATCTCGAAATAGGTTTTTTCCCTCCAGAAATAAACAAATCAAAGATGACATACTTCAGATTGCAAGCCATTCCATATGCACTTATTGATGGTGTCTTGTTCACGAAAGACATCAATAGTGTTCTGTTGAGATGCATTGAAACATGTCAAGTTGGGAAGATATTACATGTGTTCCATGATGGAGAAGCAGGAGGTCACTTTTCTCCATGAGTAACAGCTCTCAAAATCATGAAGGTTGATTACTATTGGCCTATGGTGCTTAGTTATTTCTACTCATGGATCAAGAAATGCAAGTAGTGTGCATTCTTCATATGGAAATGAAGGTTAGCAGGCCTCCCCCTTCATCCAATTTTAGTAGATCAAAAATTCATGCAATGGGGAGTATACTTCATTAGAGTGATCAACCCAAATTCAAGTCAAGGCCACAAGTGGATACTTATGGCAACAGACTAAATCACCAACTGGACTGAAGCAGCGACACTTAAGGAGGCAAATGAATCTAATATCTTGGATGCCTATGAATGGATAGTCACTAGGTTTGGATTCCCTATGACTATCATATCAAATAATGCATTAGCATTTCTTGGTATAAAGATCACAGAATGGGCTTTCAAGAATAGTGTATACCTCAGCACTTCATCAAACTATTACCCTGAAGTTAATGGCCAAGAAAAGTCCATAAACAAAAAATTACTAATAATCATTAGAAGAAATCTTGATGAGAATTAGAGAACTTGGCACACAAAGCTCCAATCAGCTCTATGGGCTTATAAGATCATGCCCAAGAGGTCTACAGGAAGCTCTCCATTCAAGCTTGTATACGGAAAAGAAGCATTTCTACCTATATCACTTGAGTTTTTGGAATTGGAACTCATGAATATTTTTGAACTCGATGAATTTGAACCCATAGAAATCAGGTATGTAGAGCTAATGGAACTAGAAGAAGTAAGAGAACATGCAATGTAGACTATGGAGAAGGATCAAGCATTGATCAAAAAGAGCTTTGACAAGAAAGCTAAGGCTAGGACATTCCAAGTTGGAGACTTGGTACTGAAGTGGGATGTTGATCATGCAAAGCCAAGAAAGCATTGTAAGTTCGATGCCATATGGAGTGTCCCATACATGATCACCAAATGCAAAGGTAACAATTCCTTTCGGATGGCTAAATTGGGTGGTGAAGAATTACAAATTCCAGTCAATGGGATCTATCTCAAACAATGTGACTAAAAAGATAATTTCTCACCTTTGTAAATATTAGTCTAGGATTTCCAATTTCTCCAAGTGCTTTTGAACACTATTGTTATTGTTAGAATAGGTTTCATTTCCCTAGGTGTTGGTGCACATGCTCTATTGCTTCTGGTGTATGCTTGTATACAGTTCATCTCACTCCCAGAAGACACTTGTAACCATATGAGAATCAAATCAGAAGATTATCCATATTGGAGTAGGTTTGGATATTTTCATTGCACTTCAATAGATAAGATTTGTAGAAGATCAATGAGGGAAAAGCTTCCAAGTTTCAGGCAATTTTTTGCCCTCACAAACCTCGACTTCAAGGTCTTCTTATAAAGGAGAGAATGCAAGCAGCGGAAGGCAGTCCGAGATCAGATATGAGACTACCAAGAAGACTCCATGCCTAGTGGATTGCTACATGCACATGGCCATACTTCATCTGATAGGCATATAACCCCACTAAGTCCCCAAATTGTTGTCCAAAATAAGCTCATGCATATTTTGGTCAACTAACACTATTTTCCCCCCTTTTAGTGCTTCAATATCATTTTTTACATATTTTAAGTAGTTAGTTTTTCTTGAAATCATTTTCATCAAATAGGAAATTTCTTCCCCTTTCCGAAAATATAAAGAAGTCCTTCTAATTCTTCATATTTTGCAAATTTTCCAATTTCGGGCTTGGGGGCCTAGAGGTATTTGTTTTGCAAATTTTCAAATTTTAGGCTTGGGGGCCTAGGGGGATTTGTTTTTGCAAAATTTTCCAATTTTGGGCTTGGAGGCCTGGGGGATGTTTTACAAATTTGCATTTTTGTCATTTCTTGTAAAAATTAATGCAAATTTTCAAATGGGCATAACTTTTTGACCTGGTGCTCAAAATTCAACAAACTTTATATCATTGGAAAGCTCTCAAAATCCTATATGCCATGGAATCCTAAAATTTTAATTTTGGAAGGGTTATGTTGGTGAAAAATAAAGTAACATATTCAGCTCTAGTCACTTAAAAACCCAGTCCTGTGAAATGATAGAAATGCCCGACAAACCCAAAATAGCTTCCCGCACTCAAATGGCCATAACTTTTACATTTCTCGATGAAAATGCAAAAAAATTGGTACCTTTGGAATCATGTTTCCAAGCCTGATGCAAAAAAATTTAGAAATCTAGAATTTAATGAAGAATCGATGTATATGTTGCAGAAAACATGTCTGGGTTGAAAACAATGTTTTATTTGGTAGCTGAGATGTATTAATGAAGCATGGGCTGACATATCTCACTGTTGCAAGTTATGGGGCAGTATGGGGAGCCTTTTTTAAGCAAGAGAACATCATTACACTCCATTTACTATATTTTTCAAGTGGTTGAAGGAAAAAAATCGGGATTCTCATTTTCTCTCCCTCTCTCTCTCTTCTCAAATTTCTATAAATTGGAGTGTTGGGCTCATTGTAAAGGGAGATAGTTTTTAAGTAGCAAAACTCTATCAAAATTTATTTATGAAGCCAATGTGTTTTAGGCCCTTGTATTGGACTCCTTGCATGGTGATCCAGGCTGGTATTTTGTAAAGGATAGAACTATGTATTTTCAAAATGCAACAATAGATATAGGTTTATGGATATATCTCCCCTTGCTTTGTTTGGTTTACATTCTTCATGCTCCTTCAATCCCATTACATACATACCTTTTCTATTCTTTACTATTGGAGGGATTCATTATTATTGTGCATGTATGAACTATGATTGCGAATGCATTTTCCTAATTGTAGAGGACTGTTATCACCACTTCTAGTATGTATTTTTCTTCTATTTTTCACACATTGGAATACTATCCTACTTCCCTCCTTTTCTTGTGTATCACCACTTTAGTGTAGGATTTATTTTCATGCAATCTCCCTCCCTGGTCCATTGGAAAGTTAGATTAGGATTAGATAGTTTTCTTACATTATAGTAGATTATGGCAGGTAGTTTAGGTGCATGAACTAGCCTTCTCTAGAAGATCATCTCAAGCCCGCAAGTCCCACAGCTTGAGAGATGATTCAATGTTATCTAATCACACCTTGATCTCAAGCACACACACTTGTGCAAATAAAAGGGTGTCATGATTTGCAGATAATAGTAATCATTATGTATTAACCAAATCAATGGTGATTTTGATTTGTTTGAGTTTTTTTAGTAAATTTATAGAACCTTTCGCTAATTTGATATTTTTTTTCATATTTTTGAGGGATGGGTTTGTTGGGTTATTTAGAGACATGTTTTTGTTTGTTTCGGAAGGTGATAGAATAGGATATATCATAATAATTTAGGTATGATTTAGAATAAATGTGTAGATGATTTTGATGAATGTGTAAATAATTTTAATAGGTTTATAGGTGGTTATGATAGATGTTGTGCATTAGGGATAGGTAAAATGGATTTTTGGGAATATATAGATTTAGGGGGATTTATGAAAATGATTAGGTTATGTATTATTTAAAATATTGATTTTTCATACGTGGATATGCAATATTAAAAAGTGGAGGCATATTATATGGTTTAAGATATGTATTTAATTAATAAAATCAATTGATTAATTAGATAGAGATAAAGTGTATTTCTTGTAGAGTGTCAGGTGTTTTATTAATGATTTGGATAAAAATGAGGGAGAGTATATTTTTGGTATCTACATTTGCCCCTTTTTGTCTAGTAGTTTTAATGAAAAAGCATTAGACAAAAACAATGAAGATTTGATTTATATGGGTGATCCAAGTACAACACAAGACAGGGAACACAAGTGTTTGTATATGATGTGTTTCATATAATTTTACCTAGTCCAGGGGATACTGAAAGAAGATGTTCTACCAAGTAATTAAATGACAGGGTAACCACGGGATTCGACTTCTATAAACGTATGATTCACGAAGAAAGGATAAATAGATGGGGAAAGTCAAGTGATGGGGGCTAAAGGGCACACATCCCATAGATGAATGATGAATCCCAATATTTATTTTGTTTTTTAAATTTAATGTTTCAAGGACTAAGGTTGATTGAAAGTGAGACACACTTGTGAAAAATGATTATTGACATTTTTCAGGGAAAAGGATAAAATAATGGCTAGAATAGGGGTTAATCGCTAGCGATTGATAAAATCACATATGTTTAGGGAAATCTTTGGCAATTGACCCAAGGTAAATATTGGGCTATAAAAATCCAATTGCAAATTCATTTGGCTCATTCTTACAGTGGAAACGATTACACAGGGCAACTGCGGGTGTAAAAAAAGTGTTTGGGATCAAAACAAGAGAAATTTGGATGATATGGCGTCTTCGAATAGGCAGCGCAAGCCTATGATGCTTAAGGTAGGTTATTTAAATTTGTTTTTTGTCATTTTTTGTCAATTTTTTGTAGTTTTTAGGGTTTTTTTACCATTTATAGAGCTGAAAAACGCCATAGTTTTTGAATCGTAGGAATTTTCTGCGATTCATGTAATCACCAGTGATTGAAGTGAATCATTGGTGATTCACCTGTAATATAAATAATTTATATTTTTATTCTTGATATGATTTTTAAGAGATGGTGTTTGCGGATCCAATCTATTTATTAGTGTTGAATGTTTAATGTAATTGATGTCAACATTGATGTTTAAGTAAGTTTGTATAGTTTATTTTTGCTCACAAATGGAAAATTATGGTTTTTGATAATGATGTGCCATCTTGAATTTTTTATGTTTTAGATGTTGTTGGTATCTTTAGGTGATAATGTTGATGTACAAAAGTTTTATATGTTTTGAATGATTTTTTTGATATTTTTTATGGTGATACTAATATTTGATTATATATTTTGTGTTTGCAAGTGGATGTACAGTTGACTATCATTGATCGTATACCACTGATATTGGACGAGGTAAGAGCTGACATGACAAATGTTGATTGAGAGCATATTGAGGCTGTTTGTTTTGGTGCCATGAGACATTATCGATGGATACATAGATTTCAAAGATTGATGTTGGATTTATTACAGCAGTGGAATCCTTTCACCTGTACTTTTTGGTTACCTACTGGAGAGATTACGATTACTAGATGGAGGATGTACACTGCATCCTAAAACTACCTATCTTGGGAAAAGGTGTATACATTATTACTAAGGTAGAGAAGGTCAATTTGATCACTAGATTATATGGAGAGGATGTAGGGGATATCATAGTTGAGTCAGGGGCCTTTGCTTATGGCAAGCTATATTTAGTTGAGATAGAGGGTCATACTTGGATGACCATGATGATGATGGCCATAATTTGTTTCACGTTGCCATATTATGGAGGTGGCTATTTTCCTTGGATGATTTCAAGAGTAGTTACTGAGATGATGGATTGCCACATAGTGTTTGAGTGGGGTCCTACCCTACTTGCATAGATATTTAAAGAGTTTTGGGATTTTAAGGCCCAAAAGTTGTATGGTATTGATGTGGCCTTTCTTCTATAGGTTTGGGCTTTTGAGCACATCGTCATTTCTCATCCAAAGGTGTTTCTATGGAGAATTAATGATGGGAATCCTATTTTTATGAGGTGGAGATTAGATAGAGGTTGTGTGGGGAAGAGGAGGAGGATAGCATTTTATCGAGAGTTACGATCAGGATTATAGGTGCGAGATGTAGTATAGAGGCCATATATGGATTTTCTTGTCTAGCATGAGTACTCACATGAGTTGATGGGATCACAACATGTTAAGTGGGTTCAGGCTCGACAAATAAGTGAGCATGAGTTACTTCATTTTGATCATGTCGGGAGATAGTTTGGATTGATACAGGGAATGCCCATGGAGCCTATACAATATAGGTGAGAGGATGGAGATATAGAGACTCCAAATGAAGTGGTGAGAGATCATAAGATTATCATTGATCAGCATGCCTGAGTACTCACATGAGTTGATGGGATCACAACATGTTAAGTGGGTTCAGGCTCAAAAAATGGGTGAGCATGAGTTACTTCATTTTGATCATGTCGGGGGATAGTTTTGATTGATATAGGGAATTCCCATGGAGCCTATTCAATATAGGCGAGAGGATGGAGATACAGAGACTCCAAATGAAGTGGTGAGAGAGCTTAAGATTATCATTGATCAACATGGGGCTATGGGTCCTAATGATGATGGAGAGATAGTGCTTATAGATGATACAAGGGCTGAATCCTAAGTATACACCATGGTTGAAACAATCACTGAGGGGTTTTTACAAGGCTCATGTTATACAAAGAGAAGTATAGAGAGTTATAAGGGTACATTCTAAGGTGGAGAGAGGAGCACCAACACATGAGGAAGTGGAGGGTGTTGAGGATGAAAATGAGGAGGAGGGTGATGATGATTTTTCTGTAGCTATAACAGTAGTGATGGCCGATAAGGCCGTAGTGGAGGGAAGAGGGATTTGGTTAGAAGAGAGCGATGATCTCCTAGGATTTCCTGACACATTGATTGTTGAGTGGGATAGCTTGATTAATGAGCCATATGGAATCATATTACAACTATCTCAGGCCATTGCAAATAGAGACCAGTATAAGGGAGAGAGAGATGGGATGAAGAAGTCCTTGGGGATTACTCGGCCTTTTTTTTCTAGTGTTGAGTCAGAGGACATGGCATAAGCTAGTAGATAGAGAGCACATGCTAGTGGACAGGCTAGCTGGCAGAGGCCAGAGGCTTGTGGATCGAGGAGAGCACCTATAGTACTGGGGATGGTCTCTAGGTCTCATTATGAGGCACTACGAGAAGAGAATGATTATTAAATTTATATGATTACGCATGATTATCTAGAGGCCAATTTTTATGTTGATCACTTGGTCACTAAGGCAGCAGGCTCTAATACTAGTGCAGCAAGTGTGGGACACCAACCTCAAAGACCAGAGCAAGTAGGTGATAGTGAGGTAGGAGTTGGAGGACATGTTGGTGTTGTTCGTTGTGTGGGAATAGTTGGAGGTGGATATGCTCAGAGAGGAGAGGGTAGTACAACTTCTCCTAGCCAGTCCCTAGTATGTTTTAAGTTTACCAGTTGATGACATGTTTGACATATTTGATATATGGCTCATTGAATCCCTTTTTATATGACATTGATATGATGTATTTTGATATATGGCTCTTAGAATCCCATTTTGATAGGATGATGATGATGATGTATATGGACATGATCTATACGATGATGATCATGAGTTTTATGACTTATGTTGTTTGAATTTTATGTGTATGTTTTTAATTTTAAATTTTGTTAGTGTTTGATGGATTTTGATGGAAGCATTAGTTGTGATATTATGGTTTATGAATATTTTTGATAAAATATTGAATTGTTTAATTAGTCAAATGATTTTAAACTATGATCTGAAATGAACCAAATAAAATGAAATGGTTGTCCTATTTTGGATTTGACATATACACGATGGGTTTTGAAAGCTTGAACATAGTTGCACTAACAACCTTAATGAAAGTAAAATGATATTATCAATGGATAGTTACACAACTCTTAATAAAAACATGGGATTAATTTAATGTTTCTTTCTAGTACTTGAAATGGGTTTCAACATGTGTAGTTTGAGATAGGAATAAGGCTCTCCTTTTCCATGAGTTGATAAAGAAATGCCCCACATTTTCATATTTGATTTTAAAGAAAACAAATCAATGAAGGAAGTTTTCTATGAGGGGAAAGCTGATCAAAGTGGGAATATTTCCTGATGATTTTGATATTTATGTATTTATTTTGAAGGTTGATCGATGTGGGAATCCTTTTTTATGGGTATCCATCCTTCAAGGGTATGGTATACACTTTTGACTAGTAGGTTTCCTTCAAGGGATCAGTCTACGTTTTACTTTTAATTTTTGCATATAGTTATCCTTCAAGAGATTAGTCTATGTTTTTTATGGATATTTTTCCTTCAAGGGATCATTCTATTATTTATCTTTGAATTTTGAGAAATACAACCAAATTATTTCAATACATATATTTTTATCTAAGGGAAAATACCTTAATAAACAATTTCAAGGAGGGGAGAAGATATATATGATCTACACATTTGGACCCCATGTCATGCTTTTTTACATGGTAGGTGAGTGTAATGATTAAAGGGGTTTCCACAAGAGAGGAACTTATCCAAAGTGAAATATATGAAAAATGGAGCCGCGATGTTCTTCTTTAAGGTATATCTAAGGTAATGATGGATAACCACATGCTTTTAAATAATTACTATAAAAAAAATGGATGATATGATGAAGTGAAAAGATTTTAAATGTAACTATTGTCATGACGATCAATCATTTAACACTAAAATTGCAACAAGTGTAAGGAATTCAGTTGTTCCTTTTTAGGTTCACCATCAAGGGAAGCGAGATGATACACTCCTGACCCATACTCGTGAGTGATGATTTATGGCCCAATCCAATTAGGGTAAAACTTTCCATGTTTAATCTATTCTCATTGAGTGAAATTTTAATTTCATTTAAGCACAAGATCACCAATTTTAAAGTCACGTTATTTAATATTTTTGTTATATGCTTGTTTAATGCATTCTTGATAAACTTGATGATGTTCAAGGGTCATTAGGCATTTTTCATCTAACAGTTCAAGTTGTGCTAGACAGTCTTATCGATATTCTTTGTCGGGGATAAAGTCCTTAAGTGATACACAAAGTGATGGGATTTTAACTTCAAGAGGTAAGAAAACTTCGGATCCATAGATGAGTGAATAAAGTTTATCTCCCATTGGAGTATGGATGCTAGTTCTATAGGCCCAGAGATAAAATAGTATTTTGAGATTTCAATTCCTTCTTGCATCATTTACTATTTTCATGAGGATTTTATTAAGAATTTTATTTAAGGCCTCATCCTTTCCAATTTATTCTGGATAATATGGTTACGAAAATTTGAGTTTGATGTTGAAGGTATCACAAATCTTTTTAAGTTCTTTATTTTTTTTTAAAATTCCATTATCTGTGATAATTTTATATGAGATGCCAAAACGACATATATGTATTGATATATGAAATTGATAATAGGTCCCGACTTATTGGATTTTAAAGGGATACATTTAACTCAATTAGTGAAGTACTCAATAGTTGTGATATTAGAGTGATGTTGTTGAGATGATTTAGGATTAATAGCACTAATGAGGTCTAACCCCCACTTAGAGAAATGTCATAAGTCTTGAGTAGGTTGTAATGCTTGACTTGGGAAATGGATGAGATATGATTGAATTTGAAATTTAACACATTTCTTAACATATTCACAACATTATTTTGTGATATTAGGTCAGTAGTATCCTAACCAAATGAAACTTTTGGCGATGGAATTTCCACTTAAATTTCCTCCACAAACTCCATCATGAACTTATTTGATTGCTTTAGTTGACTCATGTTATTTAATGCATCTTAATAGGATCTCATAAAAACTAAATTTGTAAATAATACCTCATATGGTAATAAAGTGATTAGCACATTGAAGAAATGTTATTTTAGGATTACATGATAAGTCAATGAGAATTTTTGATTTGACGAGATAGTCGTAAATCTGAGTATACCACAAATTAGTTGGATTATCATCAATGATGTTTATAGGTGGAAGCTCATTTTGATGTGAAGGGTGATCTAATCATTGACCGATGATGGGTACTTTATTATTTTATTTTGAATCTTCTATTTATAATGGGATAAGGGCTCCTAAAGATGCCATTTTATCTACAAACTGATTAGAGGATCGTGGGATGGTTTGGATAGTGTAGTGATCAAAATCCCTGAGAAGAAATTCAGTGTTGTATTTATGTTTTTGAAAGATTTCATTTTTACACTGATATTTTCCTTTAACTTGACTGATACCAAGTTGTGAATATCCATAGATGTCTAAAATTAAAAAACATAGGATAATAGGGGTTATAAGGAACATTATTAAAGCCTCGTATTATGCCATATTATTAGTGCATTGGAAGTCAATTTTGAATGATAATGGAATATGAATGCCCTAAGGTGGTATGATAACAACACCAACTCCTACCCCTTCATGTCATTTAAAACAATCAAAGAAGAGATTCATCTTCAAAGGGATGAATTCAGATTCGTGGACATTACTGATGGATTCATCTGGGAAGTATTCTTAAATAAGTTGATTGTCAAGGAAGGGAGCATCAACGAGTTGGTCTGCAATGGCTTGGCCCTTAATAGATTTTTTTGATATGAATTCAAGGTCAAACTCACTCATAAGCATAAGCCATTGCATGATACAATTTCTATGATATGGTTTAGAACATATAGTTTTTAGGGGATTGAAGCTAATGACAACATACTTTTTTGATTAAGAAGATAATAACCCAACTTGGAAGTGGCGAAGTATAAAGCACAACATAGCTTTTCAACTTCAATATAATGGGTTTCATATTCATGGAGTGTGTAAATGATATTATATATAGCATGTCCAATACCCTGATTATCACGGTGAGCGAGCATGTCTCCAAGGGCATCTACTAAAGTAGATATTTATAGATAAAATGGTTCTCCTGCATAAGGTGGAGTAAGCTCATGTAATGATAGGAGATATTGTTTAATCTCTTAAAAGGATTTTTGAAAGTAAAAATCCTAGTGAAAATCAACATCCTTACAGAGAAGATGATGAAGTGGTTGACAACAATTAGAAAGTTGTGATATAAAACATTAAATGGACTGTAATTTACTCTAAAGATTGCAGAATTGTGTAATATTAAATGGCGGAGGAATTTCAATAATGTCCTTAACCTTTTCTGGGTCAACTTCAATACCTTAGATAGATATAATGAATCATAAAACATTTCCAGTGAGGAAACCGAAAAACACATTTTGTAGGATTGAGACCCAGACGATATTGAAAGAGACGAGTGAATATGGATTCAAGAATTGTAAAATGATATTTTCATTGTTTTTACTTTCCTAAAATGTCATCAATATAATCTTCAACTATTTTATGAACAAGGTCATGAAAACTGTAATTCATGGCACGCTGATAAGTAGCTTCTTCATTTTTAAGACCAAATGGCATGACACGGTAGCGGAAGGTTCCCTAAGGGGTGATAAAAGAGGTATTATGTTGGTCATTGATGGTGATAATAATTTCATTATAACAATAAATACCATCCATAAGGGAAATAATTTAATGGCTAGTTGTTAGGTCAACGATTTGGTCTATGTTTGAAAGAGGGAAATCATCTTTCGGAAATGTAGATGTGTAACTTTCTTGAGGCTTTGGTTATGGGAATGATGTTAGAGATCCATTGTGGATAATCAATGGGTATGATAAATTTTGTTGATAAAATTCATTTTAACCCTTCTTTATCAAGAAGAGCTATACATTGATGCATTTTACGGAGTTTTTGTTGAAGTCTCTTAACATTTGGATATATGACAATATTATGTAAAACAATGTTGGTGTCAATTCTAGGCATATCGCTATATGTAAAGGAAAATGCTTGATAATATTTTAATAAAAATGTTGTAAAATCATCGAGTTACTGAGGATTTAGTGATTGAATTACTTTACCTATGTGAGGATACTGAGGGGTTCCTAAGTTTATGTCGATGGTTGTTTCATTAAGCAGGGTTGTCGTATAATATGGTAGCGATTTTTGGAAGAAGTGTTCTTCGACTCCCATATGGGAAAGGATGTATTGGTCATCATTACATTGAAGGTTACATATGACAAGTGAGTCTTCATTGACCATTTCTGGCCAAATAAGATTAATTTGTTTAATGGCATGGTTATAATTATAAGTGAGTGGTCCTCAAGATATGGTATTGACTAAAAAAAAATTAAACGGGATGGCTACAATATTATCTATTTCCATGGGGTCTTCAAGGGTCATGGGTGATGACGTGTCTAATTCAGTAATGAGCATGGATGTGATAGGTTTGGATGTAGTGGTCTCGAATGTTTCAAAGTTTGGTTTCTTATAACCTAAACCATATTTTTCATAAGTTGTAAGGGAACATTGGATAACCACATCATCTATTTCCTATTCATAACGGCCAAAACCAAAACCCTTCCATGCACAATGATGAAGATACATGTGAGAAACATTTTGATAATATAAATATTTTAAATCTGATGTAAAAGGCATGTCATGGTGTTGATAAATTATATGGGATGAAGGATAATCAACTCCCCTATAGACAATATTTTTTTTTAGATAAATGGTACTGTAGGAGATAACATCTCTTACATTAGGGTCATATGTGGGTTATTTGTTAGGGCGACCATTATTCTTAGGTGAAGGAATGTGATTACACATGAGGAGATGGTATTCCCCTAATGTTAGGCATTGTATGACATTGTTGAGGGAGGAATCATCTGGTAGTTTAGAGGAAGGTATGGATTTGTTAGTAGATGATTCAATAGATAATTTGGATGTAGACTTAGGTACAAGTAATTAATTTGGATGATGCATCATGTAATAATAAGTGAAAGGATTTGAATTTGTACGAACGGTAAATGACTCTCCCTCATGTTCATATTTATGGTAACGATGGAGAGTTAACGGGACACAATGCATGGTGTGTATTCATGGGAATCCTAGTAATATATTATATTGAAATTATCATTTTATGATGTAGAAGACTTCTAATAAGGTTTTTTTAAAAAAATTGAGTCGTAAGATAATGATGTCTAATGTAGGTATGATAGTGTCATTATAGGGTCATAGTAAGACTAGAGTTTCAATGATAATATTGTTAGGTAGCTTAAGTTGATCAAAAGAAAGGGAGGATATAATGTTAATAGTGGAACCACTATCAACATTACACTTTTGATACGAATGTCAATAATTTGAGTAGTGATGAAAAGTGGTAAGTCGTGATCTTCTAGTTTAAGAGAGGGTATTTTGGATGGTTCGAATGATATGGTAGCAGAAGCTTTGATGACTCCTACAACGTTTGTAAAGGATGAAGGATCTTCTGAAGGTGTGCTTATTGATCAGAGGGATTCAATCATGGCTTGTTTATGAAGAGGTGATGTTTGTATCATTTCGTATAATGACATTTTAATGGGAGATTTATGTAATGATTTAATGATAGCCATTTGCATCGCCATGGATAGTGAAGGTAGTGTAGGGATGATAGAAACCATAGTTTTGGGTGACTGACCAGATGTTTCGGGAGTTACAGTGATGGATATTTTGGGTTTATCTAATGGAGTAGTTATTTTTGGATTTGGAGGTATGACAATGAACATTTTACCTTTCTTAGGTATAGATGGGTCAGTGTCATAATTATGTGAATGAGTAGTGATATAAATGGCATTGACCTGGTGAGAAGCAGATTTAGACATAGGTACCTTGATTTTTGCAAATATGACAATGATGTTGATGTTGATGTTCCATGTGATTCAACAGGAAGGGAAACAAGATCTCCTAGCTTCTGTGCAATTAAGTGAAAGGCTTTACAATTCTCAATGGAATGACCTTTTGGGTTATGATAATCACACAAGATGTTGTAATAATACCAAATGGGTTTCCATCCTCATTGATCCGAGAAAAGGCCGAGGACCATGAAATCGGTATGGTTTGAAAAAATTACAATGACTTTTGAAAACTTGGACAATTCCTTGTTTATGAAGTCATTTCATGGTTTTGGATGAACTAGGTATGGATGTAGAGGAATTTTTTGATGAAGGAAGGGGGGTTTGAATAATGAAATTGATCAAATCTAAATGACTTGTGATTTTTTAGTTTTGGGATTGATTGATGTAGAGATAATTGATTTTGTACATGGAGGATGAATATAACTTGTAGTTTCCTTAGGTGGAGGTGTTTGTATCATAAACGTTTCGAGAGGCATCACAATTATATTTGTAAATGAAGGTGTATTCGTAGATGTAATTATACTAGAGTATATGATAGGTGGGGAGATAGATTTGATAATAACCTGTGATGAGGATGGAAGGATAGTTTCAATAATGTTGATAGCAGATGGGGATTTGGTAGATACAAATTTAGGTTCAATGGGTATTGTTTTTAGTTGTGTGACTGTCAATGTTTTTCAGTAGATATGGTTGTTGATTCAGTAGATGTGGATATTGGTTTGGTAGATGTTGGTTCAGTAGGTGTGGATATTGGTTCAGGAATGGGTAATGTTTTAGTAATGGTGTTAATGGTGTGTTGAAGATGAAAAATATTTTTTTTTTGGTTGATCATTGGATGGGGGATGATTTGGAAAGGGTTGCTTGAATATGTCAAGGTTTTGATTTGGGGGTGCATTTAGATTATCCAAGAGAAGTCCACCCTTTTCAATCAAGTCTTTAAGAACATTTTGAAATGTACGACACCTTTTAATGTCATATCCTTTGACCCTATGGTATTTAAAACAGTCATTGTATTGATACCAAGAGGGCTTGGATACAAATGCATCGATGGGTCAAATAGGTGTGAGAGTTATCATATTCACAATGATTAATTTATTAAATATTGTGCTATAGTTTTCTCCTATTGGTGTGTGATTATTTTGTGGACAAGAACGTTCAGTAGTGGGATTTTCCTTAGGAACGTATTTGACTACTATCACATTAGTAACTGATTTGGAGTTTTTGGGGCTAGAGGGTGACTTAGAGAACTTAGTTCATGGCTTCTTAGGACGAAGTTTAACACGACCATCTTCTAGAGCTCATAGTTCCAATTTGTAATCCAATGTAAAAGCTTCATTGAAATTCTTGAATTATTACATTTTTAATGTTGACAAAATATGTTTGGCACATGATTGATAGAAAAATTCAATCAATTGAGCTTGTGGTAATGAAAAATATAAGTGATTGATTGAACCCCTCTAGAAGGAAAAAAATCAGCAATGAATTCATCCTCAAATTGTTTGATAGCATAAAGGTCATTGATAGTGACTTTACGAACTGTATTTATGTAAAAATTTTCTAAGAAAAATTGTGCAAGTTATGTGAAGGAGAAAAGGGAATATTGTAGAATGATATTGTACCTATCCAACACATGACTAGCGAAGGACATGGGAAAAGTCCTCAACATGAGCTCTTGATCATAGGCTATTAGATAAAATCCATGGCGAAAAGAACAAATATTCTATTAAGGATATTCCTTGATATAGAATTTAATAAATTTATGAAGTTCCTAATGTGGTGAATATGTTGTGTACGGGACTGAAGGATGAATATGCTCATTATAGATTTGATCATAGGAGAACACATTTTTAGGTGTAGATGAGGCAACTTCTATACTAGATATACAATTCACAAGAGCTTGAAGGTGGTTAGTTTGTGTTGGTTTTTGCGAGGATGAGCTAGGTTGAAATGCAAACTAGATAGGTTGTGAGTACATCTCATACTATTGAGGAATGTTCTATTGAGGAACATTTTGCTAGTATGGAATGTTTTATTGCAGTATTATTTTTTGTGGGATATACTATCAAGAAGGAATTTTTAGTTGAAGTGGAATTTTTTTTGAGGAATGTTTTACTGAGAAACATACTATTGAGAAGGAATGCTCTGTTGTGAAGGGATATTTTCTTATGGAACACTTTGCTGAGGAATGTTATAAGTAAGTGGAATGTTTTTTTGTGGGATGTTTTGTTGAGGAATGTTATAAGTAAGTGGAATGTTTTTTTGTGGGATGTTTTGTTGAGGAATGTTATAAGTAAGTGGAATGTTCTTTTGTGGGATGTTTTGTTGAGGAATGTATTGTTGGGAAGGAATATTTTGTTGTGGAATATTTTTTTTAGGGATGTATTGTTGACAAGTTAAAGGCTTTGAAGGTCATATATATTGGTAAGGGTGAGGGATGGATGTAGTAGTAAATAGTTGTGAAAAAGGATGTGGTTATTGAAAAGGCATAGAAGAGGAAACAAAAGATGGTACTTTTTGTGGAATTATTTGAGAAGGTGCAAATTGTGGTATGGAAATTAATGGTTGTGATGGTTGTTGTATGTATTCAGAAAAGGGTGAGTGACAGTGATAATGCTAGTATTGATCAAGGAAATAGATGCCAGAATGGACATAGTGATATTTTTAATATTTCTAACTAGTTGAGATACAATATTAGAAATGGAAACATAACTATTTGGAGGTTCCTGGGTAAATGAGGATGCTGGAGTAGTAGCTAATGAAGCAATATTATTATTTTGTAGAGGTTTTGAACCAGGAGAAGGATCAGGTGAGGATGTATGTTGTTTGGTAGTTGTGTCTGGAGAGGAAACCATATGAAGACAAAAAATAGGAATGTAAGATGCGACATCTAAAGTTTCAGCTAGACTTAAAGGTTGATATGGATGTATTTGTCAAATGATAGGTTGGTAGTTTGGATCAATAATATGTGAAACCACATATGAAGGATTAATAACATAAGGTTTTTGTTCAGATTGTTGGTTTGAATCGATGGGATGTGAGGAATCAGGAATACTTAAAAATGGTTCAGATTTAAATTGTTGTGATGAACTAGAGAAAGGATCCAAAAATTTTGACGATGATTCGAGTGTGAATGGATAGATTTGATAACCCCTAGCTGTTAGATATTTGCTGAGAGAAATGGGATTCAAATCCAACATTTCTTCAAAAATAGGGTCTCCTCTTTCTAAGAAAGTGGGTTAAGAAGATTCTAATTGTGAGCTAGGGTAGTATGGTTTCTCAGTATCTTCTTGTTCAAATGTATGGAAAATTTTACTACAAATATGACGTGAAGAATCTAAGATACATTATCTCATTTATTTGTTATATTCCTCTTCTATTTTAATCCAGGTTCATTGAGTGTAAGATAGAGGAGTGGATGTAATTGGTTGATGAAATGGATTTTGTTGTTGTAATTCCATGGTAAATATTGGTATAGATACAATAGTGGATAAAGGTGTAGATAATGGTGTAAACAATGGAGTAAATAGTCAAATTTATTGTTGCATGGGTGTGGATAATGGTTGAGACATGTTTTCAGAGGTTTGGTTGTGGGCTTGTTGTCTATAATATACCATAATGAACAAACAAACAGTCACCTAAAAATAGACTAAATAAATTGATTACAAACAACAATAAAAAAAAAACAAGATCTTTTTTTCTTTGTTTTTTTTTTAATTTAATTAAAAAGAGTGAAATGTGTAAAATGCTTAACAAAGTTCCTTGGAAATGGAAATCTATGGCTAGTTTCAGGTGTGTTTAAAGAAGGATTTCTCGATATACCTGAAGGTACTTGAGGCCCAAATCTATACTATTATCGATACAAGCGTGGTATTGGGGCCTACCCGCTCGATTCACAGTCCCGCACCGATAAGGGTTTCGGATGCTTAGCCAATATATACCGACAAACATATGATTATACTCAACTAGAACACGAAGTCATCTTTTCCACTTGATGATCAAATCCAAGTAGGTATCCACATAGGTGGGAATTGTTTTAAATATGATTTATGTTTAAGTGGTTTTATTTTGTGTGGGGGAAATAAAATTGAATGCAATAGATTACCTTCCTAAATAATTCGATGTGAAATGAGAAGGATGAATGGTTCGTTTTAAAACCGAAATCAAAATGTTATTTTTAATGAAGATAATCAATCAAATGATGTGATACTGAAAGCAAAAGGTGGATTTAGGACTCACCGTGAAAAACTCTTCCTATACATATTTTTAGTTATTTTTAGCAATTTTTAAGAAAAAATTCCAGCAAGCAAGAGAGGCTACCTGCAAAACCAGGTTAGTAAAAGCAGCAAAAAACAATAAAAAAAATATTAGCAAGCACTATGAAAAGAAATCGAAAAGAGCAGTAATCATTGGAAATTGTCTAAATCATTGGTGATTACTCTGAAGAGAACCAAAAAATGCAAAACAAATGTTAATTTTAATAAAATTGATAAGGATATGAAGGACCGAAGTTCCCACCAAACGTGCCAAGCTATATACAATAAATCTTACATCTTCAACTAAACCTAATAAGCAAGAGAATAAAAATTACCTAACCTCAGTATGGTAGGGTTTAGAGATACCTGTGGATGTGTATGAATTTTGTTTTATTGCTTTTCTTCCTATACAAAACAATGCAAGATCCTTTCTTGGGATAATACGTGCATATCACAACCACTTAAAAAATAGGTTTAGTAAAATATTAGGCAGATTGTCTGGCAAAGGGCAGTCCCTGGAAATTAAATGACTTATTGATAAGGGTGTCAATCCACTTTTAAAATCAAGTGGGTAGATGACATATGATAAATGGTAATAATAAACGTTTTAAAAAATGTTTCTTTATTACATATATAAAACAAATAAATTATAAGAGATGATGGATAAGAACTATGATTAGAAATTAGAATCCAAATTAGTATCTAACTTCTCAGAGGAAGGAGAACAATCTTCTCCATTGGAATCCAAATCCTCTTCTTCAGAGAAATATGAACTCTCATCTCCAATATACTCTTCCTTAAACAAGTCGGAAAGTTATTCTCACTCTTCCTCATCCATGTCGTTCTAATATTCAAAATTAAAATTACAATGTTTAGAATTAGTTTAATCTTCAAATTCAGTATCAAACCTCAATTCTACTAATTAATCTTTGTATTGATACTTGAAATAGGCTAAATCAACTTGAATATGCAGAACCTCAAAATACAATTCCCAAAATTCATCTGTAGCTTTGTGGATTCATTAAGTAGAATAAAATATGTTTTGTAAACTAGCCTAAGGGGCTAAATGAATGGCATACATCTCGAGTTAATATATAATGTCATATTTCTCCTAATGCAATGGATGATGAATAATAGGAAGATATTTGATGCTTTTCATTTCATGGATTGGTCCTCTTATTTCCATCTAATAGGATCCATTCTTGATGAAATGTTAGAAACAAAAAGGGATAAAAATAAATTATTGAACAGATTTTGATAAATCTATAGGAAAACAAACTATGCAAGAATCACAGGTGATTTTAGTAATTGCTAGCAATTACTGGTAATCGATAAAGGACTGATAAAACAAAGGATTTAACTAATTGATTTGTGATTGTGGTTTTTAAGGAGCTATTTTAAAGTAATGAATGATCAAACAGAAACACTTGAATGTGGAAAAATAAGTATAGAACGATATTTGACCTTGAATGAGAATAATGTAAGGATTTGATGTAGTTTGTAGTTGGATGATGTGCATACTCGAAAATGAAATCCAAGATGTTTGATGATCATGAGAAAGAGTTTGGATGATAACATGTTCACATTGATGCAAAATGATGTTGATAAACTCCAATAGAAAAATCAGGCTCAAGAATGTCAGCAAATGATCTTGAAAAGAGGCTGAAAAATGGGCTTAAGTAATCTCTAATGATTAACCAAATCACCAGAGATTTTGGTTAGTTTGAGTTTTTTACTAAATTTTTAGAACTGTTCACTAATTTGAGATTTTTGTTCATATTTTTGAGGGATGAATTTGTTGGGTTGTTTATAGATGTATTTCTATTTGTTTTGGAAGGTGATAGAATAGGTTATATCATACTAATTTAGGTATTATTTAAGATAAATGTGTAGATGATTTTGATAAATGTGTAAATGATTTTAATAGGTGTATCGATTGCTATGATAGATGTTTCATCTTAGGGATAGGTAAAATGGATTTTTGGGAATAAATATATTTACGCGGATTTAGGCAAATGATTAGGTTAGCTATTATTCAAAATAATGATATTTCATACGGGGATATGAAATATTAAAAAGTGGAGGCATATCATGTGGTCTAAGGTATGTATTTAATTAATGAAATTAATTTATTAATTAAATAGAGATAAAGGTTATTTCTTATGGAGTTTCATGTGTTTTAGTAATGATTTGGATAAAAATAAGGCAGTGTAGATTTTTGATGTCTACAAGCCTAAATAGAAATTTTTGCTTTTGTACATTTCATGTATCAAGACATTGTGTCATAGGTTTGTGAGTTGCCTACCATCTCACGACATTAATTGTCAGGATGTCATATAAAGATTCCACTATGGATTTTTCATTTGGAAATAATCACTCCATTTGATTTAGATAACCCTTTAAGTTGCTAAAGCTTGAATATTTTTGTAATGTCTAATGGGATGCTCTGTGGCTTAATCTATAGATATTTTAATTGTCAAGTTTATATCTCTTCTTTTGTGTACTGATATCCAACTTCTTCCTCAAATTGGTCTCATGTGGACCAAAAAATGTCATCCGTTATATGAAATTCATCATCATCCAATGTAATTACATAAGACAATATTATTATTGTATTTTCTAGTTTTCTTGTTCTAGATTCAAGGAAGCCATGTATCAATGCTTCAAACACATTATCTGAACTTTCATATGTAGATTCAGTTTTGACTTAAATTTCTCCATCTGAATTTGGTTCAAAATCTTTCTCAATATTGGAAAATTTATTGAAATCATATAATCCTTTTATATCATCAAAATTTTCTCCTTAAGTATCATGCCACACCTCTTTAGCCCATGCAACACTCATCCCTGCATATAGTGGTACATGTAAAAATTTTTTGTCTACCTATAACGTTAATTCCTCCTCTTTAGAATTTAATGTGCCATTACAATTAATTAACCACTCTAGAGCTAGAATAGCATTGTATGATGGTTTTAGAGCTATATTTTCAACAACCTCAAAGTTAACTAGCTTTTTGATTCCCATAAAATTAACTTCAAAATTATTTAGTACTCCTAAGGTTTGTTTCGATGAACTATCTACTAATCCAATAAAATTTCTTGTGGTTTCCAAGGGAGGCCTACCTAGTCTCTCCCAAGTAGTATTTGACATCATATTCACATCCGCATCAAGATCAAGAAGCACACTGGTAAGAGAAGTGTCGAATATCTTGACATCCAATTATATGGCGGATTTATGCCATGTTCATTGTGCGTGGAAGAAATTTCTCTATTTCATGAGATGTTGTACTTCAATTCTTAGAACATGAAAGTTATTATCATCCTTATTCCAATACTTACTTAATTGTTTCAACTTATCTGCAAGATCATGTTTGATTGTTATGTTGGTTATATCCTTAAGAGAATTGATTTCCTCTTCCATAAAACATTTATTTTTTGTTTCTTCTTGGGTTTATGCCTTATTTACTACTTCTCTACTTTTCTCCACTTTTTTCTCATGAAGGTCTGACCTAATCTCCTTAAAATCCCATTCTTCACTACTAGAAGAAATTTCCTCATGAGTAATCCTTATTATCTTCTTCTTTGCAGGTGCAGACTCATTTCTTGTTGTACTTCTAGTTATAACTACATCTCTATATTTTGGTTCTTCAACACTCTTTATTGGCTAATGTACTTTCCTCCTAAGATATCTTTCTTTATTTTATTCCTTCATGTTCTCATTTTATATTATGTTCCTTGAACTAGATTCTCTTTCCTTGTCTTTTTCTATCTCCTCATCATCCCATGGTATCTTTGTTATATGTTGGACATTCTTTTGAGAATATCTTCCTAATGTTTGTGTTTTTGTGCCTCCATTTCTATAGAACTGAGTTTCTTTGGGACATCTAAAATAATCATGTCCTCTTTCATGGTTGGAACCACAAGGTTCATGCTCTATATAATTCCCAACTAAATTTCCATATTTTCCACATTTGTAGCAATTCATGGGTCTTATAACTTGATAGCCACCTCTTTGATTATCTCTTCCTTGGTATACATGCTATCCTTGGTATCCTCTTCATCCTTGATAGTTATCATATCCACCCATATATCCTCCTCTATAACCTCTGTTGTAACCTCCTTTGTAACCTTCTTGGTATCCTCCATCGTTATATCCTTGATAATTAGGATTATAGTTATTCCTCTAATAGACGCTTCCGAATTGAGGTTGTACAACTTGCTAGTTTGGATATTAAGGGGTATTTATTACCGGTTGTGAAGGTGGTGGGTTAACTATAGGCATTTGTTGTGAAGGTGAGGGAGGGGTATTTTTTTTGTTCTATCTTGTTTCCATGACTCTATGGGTATTATATTCCAATAGGTCTTCAAGTTATTCTATAAAGGGGCATGTATGATGATAATGATTGTAGGATCCAAAAATTATGTAGTACATTAACTTATTAGTAGGTGGAGCTACCAATAGTAAAGGACATATATCCTAAGTGTGTTGGTCCCATAACCTACAAATTTCACACCATGTTATTTCTACTAAGGGTATAGTACTAGAAGAGGGTTTTTGTGATGAGTATTATCTAATGGCCATGCCTCTCTTCACATTTTCAAAGAAAGGGAAGTATTTCTTATTGTGACCTTTTTCAGAACACACTATACACCAAATCATAGGCCTTGTGTTACTTATAGGTGGTGAATTTTTTTTAAGATATTCTTTTATCTGGATTTCTTGTTGGATTTTTAGCTTGGCTAGCCAATTGTACTCTCTAATTCTATTTTTAATGATGTCTCTCCTTCTCTATGCCATGGTTAGGCCTCCAATCTAATGGCCATCTCTATCACCTCTACGATTGTTTCAAAAGGGTTTTCCATCCAGTGTTGCTCTTATATAAGGGAGGATTCCCAAAGTGAAACATTCAATATGTTCATTGTCTGTGAGAGGTTCCTCTAACTTCCTAGTTACATTTTTGAATCTGTGGTTGAATTCCTTAACTGTTTCATTCTCTCCCTAAACAAGGTCTCTCATTTTACTCACTCCTTCTGATGGTGCTTCAGGATAATGAAAATCCATCCTAAACTCTTGTTTAATGTTATCCCAATCCTTATTTCGTTATGTGTTTGTCTTCATATACCATTGTAATGCATCATATCTCATAGTGCTTATGAAATCATATAATTTCACGGTGTTTTTTGTGATGTTGTTACTCTTCCATTATGAACCCATTATAAATAAATGTTCCACACCATCACTAGTATATTTGTTAAATACTGGTAACTTAATCTTCTAGGCCATCTTTCTGACTTGTTGAGAATGTTAACGGGGATGAAAAATTACTTGATGCTTAACTGGTTTTACTTTTTTGATTGGTTATAAATTTTTTCCAATATACTCTTCCTTACTCTTTCTCTGGATAATTCAATGTCAAAATATAAATCTCATAAAAATTCTCTAATTTCTCTTATAACTTCTTATCACTTCTTAGTTTCTGTTGGCAATTGATGATATCTTTTTATCAAACTTTCTCCCTTTTCTATATTTCAAATTGGTGTTTGAAGTGACACTTGGAATGGCGACCGTTTTGGGGGGTCATCTTCTTTGGGCTTGTGTAGTGGTTGGGGGACACATCCTTAGCTGGAAACGTTTCATAATTATCCTTTTCCATAAATAACTTCCTTCCTTTACTATTTGTTAATCGATAATCATCCTCTAATCCTTCATCACTTCCTCTCTTCTTATTTTTTGTTTTCTCCTCTTTCTCTTGTTCTTTGGACTTATCTTTTTTTTCATCTTTATCCTCTATTATTTTTATTTTCTCCTCAAATTATTCAACTAACTCTGCCATCTCATTACCTTCTTCTTCCTCTTCCACTTTCTCCTTAATTAGTAATGGAGTTTCTTCTCTCCTCTCTTCCCATCTTGTTTTCCTGACTATTTCTCTAAGTCCTAGTTTTAATCCTCATACTATTTTTTGTAAATATCATACTAATATCAAATTCTTTTATAATGCTTGTTGTATATGACTACCTAAAATATTTTATGCCACAAAGAACCGTGGTTTAACAAAAAATTATTGGTCTCCACTTAGTGCAGGAATTATAGCAAGAATTTGTGTGTCTACCTCCATTTCCGAGTTAGCTAATTTTTGGCCTCCACTCAAAATGGGTGTTTCTTTCTTTTCTAGTATACGATTTTTATTAAATTTTTATTTTATCTCACTTAATTTATTCGCTCTTTCCTCCATTGTTAACCTTTGTTTCTCTATCTTCTTCTATAACTCCTTTCCTGGAGTTATCCTTGCTCTCTCTTCCATCCTCCTCATTTTAGTTATTTTTGTTAAACTAGTAACTCTCCTTAGTCTTATTAATCCCTTCTTTTCCAACTATGTAATTTTTCTAAATTTTATTTTCTTCATGTCATCCTCTTTCTACTAACCCAACCATCACCCCATTAATTATGATAAGTTATGTCTCTTGGATCCTCCCCCTTCACGTACACCATCCTATAGTGCATGTCCCCTAAAGGAAATTTTCCACGCTTCTAATTATTAATTTTTCTACAATCAAAACCATAATTAAAAATGGAACTAATTTAAGAAATCAGACTCTTTCTCAACTTAACTCCTCACCTTTCTTGTATTCAAAGTTGGTCCAACCCTGTATGGCCAAAGTTATTTTGTACGAATCTAATGTAGCTTCATACCAGCAATCAATTTCTCTAGCCCAAGGCTCATCAAGATTTATGAGAATATTTAACTTTTCTTGAGTCCACTCAAATGGTTTCCTTAGGTTTAATTGTGACCACTATGTTCTTTTAGCATGTTCCAATATGAATGTTGAGACCAAAATTCTTCTCCGTATTATCTAAATACTTTTGCGTTAATTTATTTATATGATGCTTTGAGTCTCTTCACTTCTCCTTTAACAAATATATTGATTTGATTTTCCCACCAATCCTCAATTTTTGTCAATGATGATTTCCAATATCATGGTGGTGATATTTTTCTTGACATCTGCTGAATGAAAGGAACCTAGGATCAGACAACAAAAGACATTAAACCTCGATATCACTGTGAGGCTTAAGAAGTTCAACCATTTTTTAATGATGTATGCAGGAAAAGTAAACTATTATAGATTATGAACAAAAAGAATGTAAGAATAAAAAATAGATTTAGCCCCATACATCAATCTTTATTTATATCTCAATAATAATTACATTTCTCTCAATTAAATGTACAGATCTTCTCTATTTTATCTTATATATCTTTTTATTCATATATTTTTCATATGGAATTCAATCATATATTTATTATGATTCCCCCTATACAATGGATTAATTTCAATCAATATACTTCATACAAAATATCCCAAGACTCGTTCCTTTTGATCATGCCTCTATTAGCTTCTTCTCATTTTGTTTGGACTTGTCTTTATTTCGTGACCGTGTAAGATTCTGCAACTTCCTTCAGTGTATCACATTTTTATCCTGTTTACCGCAGCTTTCCTCCTTTTATCATGACTTTCCTTAGTCTTTGGCAGCTCTATTCATGTATTCTACAGATTTCTCTAGTATTTTTTGGATTCTTCTAGACTTTGGCGGCTTTCTCCAAAGTCCGCGGCTTACTCAAAACGTGATGAAGAACCCTGTCAACATGCCTCATAGCATTAGGTTGTCTAAATAGGTTAGACCTTCTCATAATTAGCCTTCTTGTTGACCTTCATATCAGATCTAATACTTGGATCAGCATCACCTTCACTCTTCACATGTTTTCCTTCCAACCATAGGCCTATTTTGTAACTAGCCACACTTTGGCCTTCTAAATCCCATCAAGATCTTTAGAGGTCTTATCAATTCTCTCATACATCTTCAACTTACTAGATGCATTCTCCAAATATGATTCTAGGGATTTCAATTTTTCTTCATACTTGGAACAACTGTTTTCTTTCTCCTTTAGGGATTTAGAAAAACTTTCCACTTGAGATTTCAAACCCTTGATGGATTGATCATGCTCTATCTCCATATCCTTGATTTAAATTTATAATAAATCAATCACTAATTGAGATAATTCATTCCTCTTCCTTAACGTTACTTCAACATCTGATGACTTACTCATTGCTTATGCTTTAAAGGATCTCCTTCAAATTTCTTAAACTTGCTTTGAAAGGACCCGTTGTAATATAAATTGTTGCAATAAAAAAGGACTACGAGGGGGGATTAATCAATCCTAAAACTATATTTACTTCATCAATCAAACCATTCATTCATACATTAGATTTTTCATACATCATTCATAACCATGTGTGCTTATTAAGATATGGGTCAATGCATGGTGTTATGTCCCACTTATTGTCTCAAAAACGTGAGTGGGGAATTTTGTGGGGTGGAAAATTAGGGGGGTTCATGCGAACACCCCTTTCAATCATACAACATTCATGTGAATTTCCACATAGGGTATGATTTTTCCACATATGGCATTAAATTGGGTTTGCATGAAGGGGGTGATCGCACAAAACCCCCTTCACATGAAGGTAGTTCGCATGAACCCAATTATTTATATATTAGAGGTGGCGTGGATGAATTTACTTTTCCTTCGTCCACATCTTTAACATGAAGAATCCACAGAGAAGATCCGAACTGTGAGCCTAGTGAGCCCAGATCTAACCCATCAGTGAACTACATGACCCCATTGATGACTAGCTTACACACACAGGTATGGAATAAGATTTTTTTTGGTGAAAATAGAATATCCCATGTTTTTGGGCTTAAAATAATTGAAACCCTAGCTTGTTCTTTAAAAAATAGCCTATGTAGTAGTTAACCATTTAGTTAAATCTCTTGTATCTAATAATTTTTTTCCAAATTATTACAAATAATCTAACACAATAATAAAACACTGAATATTATTATATTGATTTTAGAAATCATTCGGGATGATTTATAATGGGAGAATATACAATTATATAGTCTGAGCAGCTCCTTAAAACAAGGAGTCAACCTTAATCTTGAATCCCATAGAATCCTCAACTTCTCCAAGAATATCTCAACACCCCATCCCAAAATATCCTCAAAAACTTATCTATGTGAGTTGTTTTACCAACCAAATAACTCACTTACATTATTTAAACTTACACATTATATTATTATTATCTCACAATCACTTAACTATTACAATCTTATATTATCATCTAGATAATATAATTCTACAAACATTATTAATGTTCACAATAGCTAAATATTAATTCCTAACAGTATCATGACAAGAATATACAAATTTTGGTGTTCATTATGCATCACGAGTATGTTTTTTTCTTATAATGTGCTTATTAAGCTAGAAATTGCTAGTTTTAGAAACCTAGCAGAGCAATCCTACCTATTGTAGTTAAATAGAGTGTTCATTTTCCATTGAAAGAAATGAAATTAAGCAGCCAACTACTGACTTCTACAAGGAATAAAACAATCTTGATTCAAGTTAATATATATACCCACAACAGTCTGAAGTCACATAAGAGTTCAATCCTACAACTAAGAAGAAATTTTCACTAAATTTTTTTAAAAATTGGTTACAAATTTGACTTCTATCCCCATCTACTATTTTTACCCCTTTACTTAAATCTCTTTTATCATGACCAAGATTCACAAATTTTGGTGTTCATTATACATCAGGAGTATGTTGTGTTCTTGCAATGAACTTATTAAGTTGGCAATTACTAGTTTTAGGAACCTAGCAGAGCAGTCCTACCTATTATAGTTGAACAAAGTGTTCATTTTCCATTGAAAATTTAATTAAGAAACCAAATACCGAATTTTATAAGGATACATTAAAATGAATTGTATGTATAGGAAGTATTTGATGCACCAGATGGCCACGAACGAGTAGGATTGGATTTCACCACCATGGGAAAAATTAAAGCTTGGGTAAATGGAAAAAGCCTTGGATAATATTGGAATTCATTTGTACCACATGCTAATTTCTCACATGACTATGATTATCGAGGACATTTTTATGCATTTAAATGTACCACAAATTGTAACAATTTTAACTAGCACTGGTGAGGAATTCATACTTTTTTTAGTCTTGACTAGGGGCTTACTACTTCATGGTGATTTATAGATGATTAACTGTTCAAAGTTTCAAGATATTTGTCAGAAGGTTTGATTTTAACATCTTTAAAAAATGCTTAGTGTATAATTGGAGATGATGGAAAAATCATTTCATGTTTTCAAGTACCATGTTCCACGATCCTTGAAGCAACCAGAACAAAATCACTCTATACTTTTAGAGGAAATAGGAGGCAGCATTTTAGGTGTTTCAATTGGAAAAAGAGATGTAAAAATTATTGTTACTTGTGTGACTAACTCACATCCTCAAAGTATGATAGGGAAAAAATTATGCCCACCAAAATTCCATGTCATATGTGGTGCATGACAAAACATATCTGCCATTTAGTTTTCAAGTTTTGGAACTCCAGTTAGAAATTGTGGAAGTTTTTAGAATGGAGCATGTCATTCTCAAAAGTCATTTGTAGTTGTAAAAAATGTTTTCTATGATTGTGCCTCTTTATGAGATATAGAAGGAAAAAATTCATAAGTAGAGGGATTCCAACATGAAAACACTACTCATTTGGAGTTCGTTTGCAATGAGCATCTTACAAAGTGTGCATAAATATTATGGAACATTTACACACCACCACACATTTATGTTTTTGTATATACTCTTAAGCCTTGGATATTATATTGATATCGCACGCCCTATGACAAGACTTCAATAATAACCTTGTATCACTCACAATTCACATAGTATTGCATCAAGTCGAAATTTGCAAATTTTGAAATGTCTTGCATTGTCTCACAACATTTACGAATTCTAGAAATTTTGTACAATGTAACTACCACACCTCTCAACTTGAGTTTAATTTTATGTTACCTTAAGAGTGTGTTAAGTATCATGCATGAATAATGCCTAGTGACATCTCACATTGCGCATATATCTTTCCTTAACAAAATTATATCACTCATAGCTCCTCAATCTTGCACCAAATAAATGTTTTCCTCTTTTTTAACGTCATGCAACTTACCTCACAACATTTTTCAGGTTCTCATAATGTCATGCAATGAAACTAACAAAACTCTTCATTTGTGTTTACTTTTTAAATGCCTTTCATAGTGTGTAAAGTCTTATCACCTAATTGTTTTTGTTCATAATTTTACATAGAAATTTTGCACACAAATGTCTTTTGGTACTTCTCATGCTTAATCACAAAACCATACATACTTTGTGCCATGCATAGAGCCTTAAATCCCCACAACATTGATTGAAATATTTTGGTGCATGCCAAAGTACTGTCACCTCATGTCAACCTTACCATTTCATCTCGATTGATGTCATTCCTAGGGGGAAAAATCAACTTGAAGATTCAATGGTTTCCTTTTGTTCACATTTTTTATTGATGTAGAATTTCTAGAAATCAAGTTTATCATCTCCATAAAGTTGGATCCTTTGATAAAAATAACACTAAGCATAGTG
>CM034150.1:190066700-190099200 GCA_019776745.2 Taxus chinensis | reverse complement strand
TAATCGATCTTCCTCATAATCAAATATTTGTTTCTTTAGAGCATGTTTGATGCATGCACCCACACCATTGTGTTCTCCCTTCCCATTACCACTCTAAAAAAACTACATAAATGAGGTATTTTGTGATGATGATGATAGAGAAAGAGTGCAAAGAAAGGGTGAGAGGATTTGAATTGTGATGCGTAACCATCTGACCAAACAAAATGTTGATCTATTTGTACTTCTCACTGATGAATATATTAAAAGATCAAACTAAAACATTTTTGTAGAAAATGGGTGTCATGTTCCTATTAGTGCAAAATCACAGCACCCCCGAATGGCCTGAGTTGGAAATGGGGCATTTGGTGTGATTGCAAAACATTGGACCATCTCTCAAGTTGTGGGACTTGCAGACTTGAGATGGACCTCCAAAGAAGGAGGGTTCCTACTGCTTAATATACCTACCACAAGCTACTCCAGTGCAAGAATAACATATCTTATCCTTACCTAACCTTTCTAAGGAGACAGGGAGAGAGAGAGAGAGAGAGAGAGAGAGAGAGAGAGAGAGAGAGAGAGAGAGAGAAAGAGAGCCTACACTAAGTGGTGATACACTAGAAAAGGAAGTGGCAAGATACTATGTTGAGGAAGGATGAAATAGGGGGAAAAGGAGATGAGGAAGGTCAGGCAGAAGTGACATAGACCTAGATCCAATTCCACCATCAAAACTCCATGAAGCACGAATTTTAGAAGTGCAACCTTGAAATACATGCACAAGAAGTAAACACATAATGGAGAGGCATAGAGAAACAACAAAACATGAGAAAGGGTTGAAGAACGCCACAAAAACATGATTTTATTTCTCTATGAGTTGTATGGACCATTACATGGATGCTCAAAAACATAAAACCTAGTTTCTAGGTATAGGAGAGGGCTTGTAGCTCAAATGGAGTTAGGAAACAAATTTTACAGAGTTTCCGTACACCCAAAATGTCTCCCCTTCTCAAATGAGAAGTGTTTACAATATATAGAATGCAAAGGTAAGAGAGAAAGAAGAAAACTCAGACTATGATTTGAAAGCTCAACCACCAACCATCAATGCCCCCTGTAAATCCACCTACAATCTTTCGATTCTAGTTCCCTGTGTCTATTTGGAATGTTGAATAAGGGATAGCCAGGGTTCATTTTAAGAGACCTCTTGGAAATTAGAGGTGGAGAATACCTGGTGAATATCCCCAGAACCGGTTTCGCCGGAAGGTGAATTTTTTGGGGCTTGTATGAAAAAAATTCACCTGATTGTCAAGTGCTACGACAGAAGGCTACAGATGCGCGACGAGAGATTTTGTTGTCGCACGTCAAAAAAATGCAATGATGCACATCACTAGACCTCAGTGACACGTGTAAACAACCTTGTTGACGCGCATCAAAGAGGTCTAGTGATGCACATCACTGAGGGTGCTGTCTGGCATGTCATTGCATTTTTTTGACGTGCGACAGCAAAATCTCCCATCGCGCGTCTGCAGCCTCCACCCTCTGCTTTCTCATCAAAAAATCTCCATGTCGCGCGTCAAAAAACTCTTTGTCATGCGTCTGCTATTCGTCAATATCTGTTGTACCTCTTTGTCATGCGTCAACTATCCGTCAAGGTCAGACAACACCCTCAGTGACGCGCATCAAAGAGGTGTAGTGACACGTGTCACTAGACCTCTTTGACGCCCGTCAACATGTTTGTTGATGTGCGTCACTAAGGTCTAGTGACGCACGTCATTGCATTTTTTTGATGCACGACAGCAAATATCCTATCACGCGTCTGCAGCCTCTGCCCTCTTCTTGTGCATCGAAAAAATCTCCATGTCGCTCGTCAACAAACTCTTTGTTATGCGTCTACTATGCGTCAATATCTGCAGTATCTCCTTGTCTACAAACCCTCCTTGTCACGTGTCAATAACTTACCCCCTTGTCATGCGTCTATAATACGGGATATATCATATTGTTGAAAAATGTGAAGTAGAAGTGTTCTACCTGGCGAATAATCTAGGTTTATATAGGGGATATTTTTCAAGGGTAAGTGAAGCCAACCCCTAAAAAAAATTAAAGTGTAATTTTTAGGTGAATAGGTCACTGACCCGTGCAAAAAAATTTGCCTATTCAAAATTTTCAAAAATGGAATATTCGCCACTAAAATTTTCCCTGGGAATAGCAGTGGAACAAATCAAATCTAATCTAGTTGTTGAAGCGATCAGATCATACATTAATGGCATGAAATATGTTTTCTTGTTTTTTATCCACCTAGCCTTTCTAAAATTAAATTTTTAGGTTTCCATGGCATAGACGAGGTTGGGATCTTTCCAACGGTACAAAATTTGTTGAATTTCGAGCATTGGATTGAAAGATATGCCTATTTGAATATTGATTCAAAAATGGAAAAAAACCAGTTCTGCAAAATGGGTCCACGGGCCTAAAACTCACTTTTCACCTTTTGCACAAAAATTACAAAAGTGCAAAAAATCCCTGTTGCCCCGCAAACCCGAAATTCACTTTTTGGAAAAAAATTCTCCATGGCCCCGTAGACCCGTTTAGCAAAATAAATCATCCCGGGCCCATCAACCCACATTTTCCACTTGGGAAAAATTTCCTCCATGGCCCCAGAAGTCTAAAAATCACTTTTGGAAAAAATTCCTCCATGCCCCTACAGACCCACTTTTAATTAAGGCCTGACAAATGTAGAGCTGGTGCATGTTTGGGAACCAATTTTTGGATTTTGCCTTTGAAGTTACACTGAAGAGACACGTGGCTCCTTTCGTGGCTTTGATCTATTTCTTTATGTGTTTGGCTAAGTCCCTTTTGTTTGGTGGGGCCATATTTTTTACCTTGGACATGTGGAGGATTGGCGCATTTTGGGAGACTTCTTCCAAATTTTACTTTTGAAGTTACACCGACGAGACATGTGGACACCTTCGCTAATCCTTCTATACTTAGTCGATTTGGGCCTGCTCTACCTCATTCTTTTACTCTGACCACGTGGTGAATCCGCGCTCATTATGGAACCCACTCTTGATTCTTATTTTGAAATTGCAGAGAGATAACATGTGGCTCCTTTTGCTGGCCCATCTATACTTAACCGATTTGGGGTCGGTTCAAATTTCGAGCTCTGACCACGTGGTGGTTTGGTGCTAGTTTGGGGTCCTTCTTTGGGCTGTGCCCTTTGAATTTACGTCGTTGAGGCATGTGGTGCCATCCGTGGTTCTGTGAATTTTCAATAGCCAACTAGACCTCTCTTTAGACCCTGAGTATGTATTGTACTAGCACTTTTTTGAGTCTTCGCTTTAGATCACACCTTTGAATTTCTATTGATGTGACATGTGGCATCATCTTTCGGTTCTCTATACTTAGGCAATTCGGGCCTCGATCCATTTAACTTTTTTTTGACCCAAAACACGTGGAGAGTCTACACACATTTGGGAACCTGCTTTTTGGATTTATCTTCAAGGTTACTTCCTATTGTGAAATCATAGAAGAAACCATCATGCACAGTGTTATCATCATCATCAGCTTCTTCAACTTACAAATCTACTTCACATGGAGAATCTAGAAAGAAACAATTATCACACCACTTAATTTCATGACCTTCACCAACAACAACAAATATGGCATTTAGAGGATCATGCACTACTCAATTTTCCCTAGCCTGGGGTTGTCTAGCTCCCATGGGTCCTTTACCTTTGTCATCATATCTCTGATCATTTCTCAGATGATTTACAAATTTGTCTTATCCTTATTACCTATGTTGACCTGTGAACTCTTCCCAATTCCTTTCTCTTCCCAGGCTAATTTGTATGAGATTTCTTTGACATCCCCCACCAAATTCTTTACAACTTCCTCAAGATCCATAGTTTTACTTGATTGAGGCTTCTCTAGGTTGTTCAGTTTAACACCCTCCCTCTTAGGAAGTTTTCCAACTGCTTTAATGTTGTTCTCAATTTGCAAAGCCATGATAAATTCCTACCTCAAAGTCCCAGGGTTCTTATTCCTCAAATAGTAAGTAGCTTTCTTATCAAATACATTAGAATACTTTATCATACATGATTCATCACATGGCCTCAAATTAATAGGTAGTCTTCTCAATGTTTTGTTAAATCTTGTATTAAAATCATGCACTCATTCATTATGATTCGTTTTTATATTTTCAAATTTTGATAAAAGAAACCTAGGGTCTATTTTATCACCATAATGCATTCTAAAAGAATTTTTCATCTCTGTCTAGGAGCCAATGGAATTATCTGGCAGATATTTATACCATTCCCTCGCATTTTCTTCTAGAGTATGATTAAATAATTTAATGTATACATCTTGAAAATCTATTTCAAAATCCTCCATCATATTGACAAAGAGTTTCAAGTGTTGATCACCAGTTATTGCATTTTTTCCTTGAAACTTAAGTAGTTTGTTTCTTTCATCCTATGCCACAACATTTAGATAGCTATCCATACCTCTAAAACTAATGGGACCAAAAGTATTAACGACAAATGGAGGTCTAGGTGGAGGATGAACCATATCAATCTGAGGAGGTGATCTTACAAGAGAAATAGAGTGATGAGGAGTATGGGGTCTATGTGGCACACGGATGCAATTTTCAGAATGACTTCCCTCTAAAGGTTTTGTCTCTTGGAAAACTCTATTAGATTTTGAAAATATAGGGGAAGATCGAGAAGAAAATGTTTCAAATACAGATGATGGACCCTCTCCAGATGGAGAATTTAATTCAACAAAGAGGATACATGATTCATAAGCACTTGAGGAAGTACTGTAATATTTAATCATAGGCTAACCAGTTTCACCAATGGAGATCTCTTTTCTTGATGCTTAATCTCCAATAGCCTTCCAAATTTTTTTGTCTTCTGAATTTGACTTTCATAACACTTGAAACAACCTTCTACTAGGGTCCTAGGCGAAGAATATCTCCTTCCTTCCAGCGTTGAAGATATTAATGACAAATCATACTTGATATATGTTAAGACACTGGTATATATAAAGAATTTAAATAGCACAGAGTCGCCACGAAGTATTTTCACCTTAGTTTGTGCAAATGCACTATGAAAGACCTATCAAATATCTATCAATACCAGATTCATACAAAGCTTACTAGATATGCTCTTCTTTTACCCAAATTTATCAATGATGATACAAATCTTAGTGCAATAACTATATAAGCTGGAAATATTGCACTTAGAACTCACAACTTTGAATAATTTTTACAGATCTAAACAAATAATGATGTTTCAACAATGTATTTGCACTTTAAAATCTATAAAAATTATTACCAGGGTGTGTACGCGTACACCTTTGTTCAAATACTTCAAAGAGTCCCTGGTAATGGGGCCATGAGTGTGTTATTGAAGAGATAAATGGATATGAACTAGAAACAAATCAAAAAATCATCCTTGGCAATGCTAATCAATTCCACACAACGTAAATCAGCTCCCCAACAATGGTGCCAAGAGTGTTGTTATCCAAGTTCATTCTCATTTTCAAGCCGATCAGCAGCACAGATTCAACAAGGAGCTTAGAGGTAGATAGATCATAGTGTGTGTCATTTTTTAGCCAGGGATGAGATCTAACTGACCCTTTCTTAGATTTTTGGAGAGATGGATAACACCTTTAAGAGGATTTGACCTGTCCTCACTACTTTAGGCTGTGCCTATTCGACTAGGATGAGAGGACCATTAGTTTAACCTCTGTTTAATGAAGGAGATGGAGATATCCTTCCTTTGCACAAATTCTATGAAGGGAATATTGGGAAAATATGGTCAATGCTCAATGATTTAACTCTTAAGAGTTGTCACTTCTAAAAAATGGAGATATTTTCAATACAAGCCTAAGGTTATTGAAGACATTAAGAAATCCTGATTGTTCTGCATATTTTTGCAAGTAGATTTTGTTCCTTTTTTGATACACAGGAAAATAGGGGTAGTTCAGGGTGGATCAATGGTTTTTAAATGATTTTGGTGGGAGATGAAGCAGGATAAAGTAGATTATACATGATCTTCGAAGGGACTACACAACAATAAATAACTTCACAACAAAAAATTTTAGAACAGTCAAGATGTTCCTTCAACCAGAAGGTGTGCTTTAATGGAGGCCCAAATCAGCACGTTTTCACATAATCTTTGAGACTCCAACACGAAGGATCGAATTGAAAGACTCAATTAAACACTAAATTTTCTAATTAATCATGCCTAAGGTACACCCGAAGACTTACAGACAATCTTTATCAACAAATGACAGTGAATTGATTTTAAATTTGTTTATCTCATCCAAGATGAAGGATCTTCTTGATATGAAATTGCAAATACAATTAAATTGTCATAGGGACGAGATCCTATGTGATTTCACAAAAATTTCATTGTAAGATTGCAATATGAATGAAAGAAAATGATTACAGACATTCTAAAACAAAGAAGACACAAAATTGCTAGAGATTAGACACAAATTAATTCCAAAATTACTTAGATTCATTAGCAGGGGAAAGCTTCCAGAGTAATCTCAGTGCTTTTCAATGGCTATACATCTACAACCAACTTGACATGACAGAAAATAACAGGCTATCTCGGCTTTGGTCTCTCGGGAAGATGGCTTTCTCAAATTTTTACTCAAGAATTCAAACTCTGAACAGTTGCAAGAGTATTCTCATTACATTTATACATTTTTACCCACTCAATTTTCCTCCAAAAAGAGAAGAATATTTGAGGAACCTTTTCTTGTTTCTAATTTGTTTTAGATAGCGACGTTTAAAAACTTTAGATCTGAAATCTGCCAGGTGGACTAATTGTGAACTGATCATGTTTCTTGGGCCCTCGACTAATGACTAGGATGCCATGTGACAAATTTTCAAGAGTCCCTTTAATCATTCTAATTTTTTCATGCGATAAATCCCCTTTTTAATCATTTTTCTGAGCCTTTGCATAGCTGGAATTGATAAGTCATCCCTTTTTACTCTCGAGGCAACACCTTTTACACCTGCACTTTCATCATTTCATCCTTTTTCCCTCCTTTTCCTCTACAATTCTACCCCACATCCAACTCCTCTTGTAATTCCTATTTTTTCGAGTGCCTGAGTAATTCCCTCTTCAAAATATCAACCTCAACGATCCTTGGACTCATAATTTAAGTTTCAAATCCATTCAATGGCACCTTACCGACAGAGACGACAAATAATTTCGTCAAAGAATGATGAGAAACAGTGCGTATTTGCATCTCCAAGAGTCTTGGAGAAAAAATGGTGAAAAAACAGGAGAAATGCATAACAATCTTATATCTTACCCCTTTTCCACTTTATATCATAGCCATCTACATGTTTCCTTAGCGCAACTGCAAAGGAGAAGCACAAAGTCAAGTCTCAAACAAGCATGATCCTTCCACGTACCCTGGGCCCAAGAAAAATGCCTTTTGGCCTTTGAAAATTCTCAGTGAAAAAAGGAGCCAATGGGAGCCTCCACATGTCTCAATGGCACATTTTGAGATGGTCCCCAAAAGTATAAACCCCAAAAAAGCACGAGCTCAACAAGTGTTTTAGTCTGGCAGATTCTGTTAAAAGGTTGAAGGTTCAATGGAAGGTGTCATGTGTCTAAGATCTGAGTCAGTCTCCTTCGGCCATTGAAAAGTCCAAGAAAAAAGGTAGAGTGAGTGGAAGCCTCCAAGTTTCCTCTTAGAACTTCTTTAAATAAAACTAAGGGGCCAGTCCCCAAACATGCTTGCAGTCCCTCCATGTGTCCCCAGGATCTTTAGAAAGTTTCTTGAAAATTCTAAGGGAAGGGAAGCCCCAATGGAAACCTCCACTTGTCTTTTTGGTGCAACTTCAAGATGGTGCCAAAGAGTCAGGATACCGTGAATGAGTTCCACAGGGATCACCATGTGTCCCAGGCTTCAGAAAATTTCTTTGAAAAGTTTATGTACAAAGCAGAGCTGACGGAAGCCTCCACCTGTCCCCCTATCACAATTGTTAAGGCAAAAAACCTGAGGCAAATAGCCCCAAATGAGCTCCATGCCACCACGTTTCCATGGCCTGCAAAAAACTATACGTAGTTTCAATGAAAAAAATTCTAGGTCAAGGAAAAGCAACAAGAATCATCCACATGTCCCCCCGACACAACTCCAAGACCAAACCAAAAGGTGAATTTTCAAAAGAGTCATCGTTCCTCCACATGGACAAGTTTTGGGTTGAAGTGAGCCTTAAGATTTTTTAGAGTGCCTCACCGAGCTGCATCCAACCAAAAAGGGCCGTGTTTCCACTGATGCAGAGATGTAAATTTGATGGGAAAAACACACCCATCAAACCATAAAAATGTAGGAAAAAACTACCATTTGAGCCCGGAGATGAATTTTTCTTCAAGAACATAGAATTTGGAAATGTTATAAGGTTCAAACATGATCCTCCGAACTGTATCCAATCACATTTCCTCAGGTATTTGGGACAAAAATGATAGGGAAAACAATACATGGCTGCAGAAAATAGAAAGAAAGGAACAACTTGAGTTTTATGCCCAATTTACAGACTCCCTCAGATGGACAGAGAAACAAAAAAAAAAATTTTGGACCTTTAAGTGATCCTCAACTAATGGAAGGGACTGATCATGGCAACCAAATGGAGAAAAAAATCTTCAAGCACCAACATAGGGAGACAGAAAAACATGACACAGGACACAAACTGAGGAAATTCAATGACAAACGGGGCAAGACTAATTTGAGCACCAACAGATAGCCTATTAGTCCTACACCTAAGGGTAGAGGAGAAATGATTTCATAGAAAAAAATAAGGAGTGATGTAAGGAAAGGGATTACTTTCTCACGATGGTTCCACAAACAAGGTTTCTCAGTAGGGGAAGTTCCATGTAAGAAAGTGAAGGTTAGTACTTCACCACGTAGATCTTGAAGGGGACGCAAGTGGGAGGAAGAACTGAATGTTATTATATGTTTACTCTGCAGGGGGAGCCTCTAGTACATTGAATGGTTCGGTCCTGTAGAACTGCAACCTCTGGAGCTAAGTGATTTTAGGTGTGGAAAAAGGCGCCCATAGAGATTTTAAGTGACTATGCACAGTAATGACTAACGGAAGAAGACATAATAGTGTGAATTCACCATAATGCACAAGAACAATAGAGTGATGCATCATGATGGATTAGCTAACGAAGAACCAAAGATAGGGTTTGTTCATTAATGATGGTACAACTATTTTTGTAGAGGGGACATAAAGGAATAAGTTGGTGTAGGATGGATGCAGAAAGAAATATATTTAGGACTACATGCTAAAGTTTGTAAATTGATAATGGATAAAGATATCAATGCCCACTCTGGTAATCATAGGAGATGGTGGATACATCTTGGGGTTGAAGCTGATTTTGCATCCTAATTCCTACAATTTTGCATGGTTACAAAAGGGAAAGAAACTCCTAGTAACTAAATAGAGTCTAGTTAAGTTTTATATAGGGATATATGAGGGTGAATTGATGTGTTACATAATTCTCATGGACACTTGGCATGTGTTGCTCGAGATTTTGTGGAAGTTTCATTGGAAGATGTTAGATCATTTTTGTACAAAAACATACAAGGTATTGAATGATGGAAGAAAGTACACCTTGAATATCCTATGGAAACTTAATAAAGTAGTAAAATAGGGTCCAAAGGATTTGATGGTGTTGGGAAATGAGAATTCCATGGTGGGAAAGAATTCATGACTACATAACTTCATGAATGGAAGAAAATGGAAGATATGAAAAGAAAAAATGGATGAAAATGGATGGGAAGAAGGTTTAAAACTTTAGAGATTGGGTTGTTAACTAGATAGAGTCACCAGATGTGGTTGCATGTGCCTTAAAAGGTTGAATCTTAACAGGAACACACCAACCTGCTAAGATGAAGTGGTAAGGTGCTTCAAACTTTTCCCACCAAGCATGCAAAAATTGGTAGTGGTCACATGGTGGCTTAAGATTTGTTGTTTCATAATGAGACACCTCAGAAAGATGAAAAAATTAAACCTCAGTGTCTGACTGGGCATGCCAAAACTATTGTGTGGTCACATGGTGGCTTAAGATTTATTGTTGATATTGAGACACCTCTTAAAGATGGAACTCTAAATTTTTTCATGTACTAACAGGTGTGCCAAAATTTTTAGTGCAAAATCACAACACCCCTGAATGTCTTGAGTTTGAAATGGGGCATTTGGTGTGATTACACAACATTGGACCATCTCTCAAGTTGTGAGACTTGCGGACTTGAGATGGACCTACAGAGAAGGCTGGTTCCTGCTTCCTAATCTAATTTTCACAAGCTACTCTAGTGCAGGAACATCCTATCTAATCCTAATCTAACCTTTCCAAGGAGATAAGGAGAGAGAGAGAGAAATAAATCGTACACTAAGAGGTGATACGCCAGAAAAGGAAGTAGCAAGATACTTTGTTGAGGGAGGATGAAATAGTGGAAAAAGGAAATGAGGGAGGTCAAATTGAAGTTACACAGACTCAGATCTAATTCCTCCATCGAAACTCCATGAAGTATGACATCTTACACCTGTAACCATGAAATACATGCACATGAAATAAACACGGAATGGAGAGGCACAAAGAAACAACAAAACACGAGAAAGGGTTGAAGAACACTAGAAAAACAAAATTTTATTGCTCTATGAGGTGCACATACCATTACATGGATTTTGTCTAGATCAAGGCCATGGAAGGAATCTTTCAAAAGTTGAATAAGACTTGGTGACTGAGAAATCAATATTTGCATTCCACAATTTTATAAAATTATTCCAACTATAGTGTTCTACTAGTGGCATACAACCATTGGTGTAGTGTTGGATCAAGAGGGTAGAACGTCGTAGGCAATAGAGATAGTAAGAAAATCTTAGACTCTACATGAAGAGGAAGTATCAGTGTGTATTATCAAGAGATCAATATGCGCCTTTGAATCCACCTACAACATGTAGAGGAATTACATATTTCCAAAAATGTCTATTTGGCATGTTGAAGTACACTAATCATACTATGTTGATAGTACATCAAATCTGATCTAAGATAGATTGAAGCGATAGGCATCATACATTAATTTCTTGAGAGTACCTATGTGGTTATATATTTGTGTTGCAGCACCTAGGACCTTGCCATAGATCTAACAAGTTTTCCAGCTGCCATTGAATAGAAGAAATCATTATGTTGATATAAAATGAGTACCATAGAGGTTGTTGGTTTTCAAGCACTCCATGAATGAGTTATATGTGACTATATAAATATTTAAATCGAGGTCCGTGGAAGGCACATGTGGAACTAGTGAGTGTTGATATGACACCTTCGATTGGCCCATAACTCACTTTGTGCCTTTTGCACAAGAATTTCTATTTTTCAAAGGCATATAGTCTGTGCATTCCCCGTAGAGGATCAAAATGTTAATGAATATCATAAAAATTTAAAAACGGCTCCGCAGACCCGATTAGACAAGAAGAAATCATCCCGGGCCCAGTGGATAAGCACTTTGGCGCAACCTAGAAAATATTTTTTTTTCCACAAATGCCCTAGTAAGTGTTTGCGGAGAGTGTAAATTATTCTAGTTAGCAAAAGAAAAGATCTATGCCCCCACAGACCCACTGGTTATAAAAATCTTTTTCCCATCCCATGTGAAGACCTGGTGCAGATTTGGGATATAAGTATTTGGTTTTTTTCTTTGAAGTTGTGTTGAAGAGACACGTGGCTCCGTCCACGGATTTTCTCTATTTCTTTATGTTTTCAGATAACTCCCTTTTGTTTTACATGGCCATATGTCTGACCTTGGACATGTGGAGGCTCAACACGTATTGGGAGACTACTTCTAGATTTTGCTTTTGAATTTGTGCTTACGAGACACGTGGAGGCCTCCGCTGATCCTTTTATACTTAGTCCATTTGGGCCTGCTCTGCCCCATTCTTTTACTCTGACCACATTGTGAACCTGCGCTCATTTGGGAACTCACTCTCAATTCTTCTTTTGAAATTGCGTCGAGATGACATGTGGATCTTTTCGCTGGCTCGTCTATACTTAAACTGATTTGGGGCCAGTTTAACTTTCAGGCTCTGACCTCATAGCAAGTTGGTGCTAGTTTAGGGTCCTTCTTTGGGCCGTGCCCTTTGAATTTACACCATTGAGGCACGTAGCACCCTCCGTGGGGCTGTGAATTTTTTACGACCGATGAGACCTCCCTTTAGATCTTGACTATGTGGAAGACTGGTGCTTGTTTAAGTCTTTGCTTTGGGTCACACATTTTAATTTGCACTGATGTAAAACATAGCGTCGTCCACTTATTCTCTATACTTATCTGATTCGAGCCTCAATCCATTTGAATTCTATTAGACCCAAGACATGTGGAGAGTATACACATGTTTGGGAACCTGCTCTTTAGATTTACCTTTGAAGATGTGCCGATGAGACATGTGGAGGCTTCCGCTTACACTCTTATACTTAGTCAGTTTAAACTTCCAACTCTATCCCTTTTTTGGACCTTAGAAACATGGAGGCTTGGCACTCATTTCAGGTCCAATCTTTGGACCCAAATTTGGTGTTGCATTAAGATGACACGTGGTGGATTTTTTCGGCCTGTTCCAAGCTTGGACTTTTCAATTACCGATTGTATTTCCCTTTCAAACCTGGGACACATGGACACTCTGTGCTCATTTGGGGGATTTCCTTTGGCTTTGACTCTTGAAGGTGCGCCGTTGAAACATTTGGAGGTTTCCACTTATTCCTTCCATACTTAGTTTATTTAGGCCCGAGTTGAATCATATGTGAAGTCCTAAAACTTTGAGTCTTTCCCCTTCTTCTACACTCTGAGCCTCTAGAATCTTTTTACACCACTGGCCTCCCTTATATTTGGAATCGATTGCGAGCCCGCTGGACTGAAACACCCTTTTGATTTTCTATGTGGGGCATGTTTGACCAATTTCTCTGAGGATTCAAAATTGGGATAGCAAATCCTTGTCATCACTTATATCTAAGTGATACTCCTTTTTGATCACTTGTTTCACATATGTAATTTCAACCCCATCCAAATCCAATTGTGCATGCCTATAAAATACTTAAACCATGATGGTAACCTAGTCAATATGATAATATTGTGTTTGAATTTCTTTTTGATGACAAAATGAACAATTCTCAGCAAAATCAACCATGGAAAATATGGAACCAATAGGGAATGTGTCTCTATTAGTATTGATTTGTGTAACCAACCAATTTGCATAGTGATAATGTTTGAAGTATGGACTAATTAAAATTCAGAAACTTTTTATGAATGTAGTAATGGGGACTTAATCTTCTACCAAATCCAGCTTGGTTGCATATTTTCCAATCCATGTTAAATATTTTATGTATTTCAATGTACAAAATCAACACATAATGGAAAAATTGTCATATTCATTTGCAGTAAACATAAAAACATATATATATATATATATATATATATACACACACACACACACACACATATATATAGATACATATATATGTATGTATATATATAATATATATACATATATAGTTATGTATGTATATATATGTATATATCTATACATACATACATATATGTATATATACATACATATATGTATATATATATAGACATACATATATATATATATACATATATCTATAGATGTAATATATATATATATAGATGTATATATATATAGATATATATATATATATATATATATATATATATATATATATATATATATATATAATATATATATATATATATATATATATATGTATATGTATGTTTATTAATCACCTCTTGCAAGCCACCATTTTAGCTGTTCCCAATTTTTTTTTTCTGGCAATAATTTCAAGTCCCCACACTTGTCACATACACCTTTGATGTAATTCATACGATCGTCGACATTATCATCGGATATTGTGCAAATAATAGAAGCTATGAATTCACTGACACATGTAGAGGGGAATTTTCAGGACCAATTTATGCTTCCCGTAACTTTCTATACAACTGAAAAAACATAGATTGTGAAATACATTAATTTTAAATCACATCTCAAAAAACAAAATGTAATGAAATTTATAATATATAGATATAAATGAAAGCACACCTCAATATATATGTAATATAATTTTAATTTTTTACCTGATAGTGATAATCAAACTCAGTCTGATAGTGCTAACAACATGTGTCAAGGACTTTATCATCTCGCACATACCAAGGCTTCAAATTTTCAAACATCCATTGTCCAATCTTGACATATGGATTTCCTTCTCTAAATTTTATGTACATCTCATGTTGAGTAATTTCGAGCCAATGTCTTATATGTCATCATAGTTATTACAAAATATCATGTGTTTTAAAACATCCCTCACATTTAGAGAAGGACAAGTCCTCTCAATCAAAAAATTAGAAACTATGTTAAGAATATTATCCTCTATTTTATCAGAACATGGATTTCTACACATTAGTTCCCAATTTCCTTCCATAGTAGAGTCATGCAAATTCTAATTCCTCTTTGCATACCTACTAACTGTCTTTCTAGATACACCCAATTCCTTGGAAATGATAGTAACATGATGATTCTTTTTTGTATCTTCACTTACAACTAAATTTAATATTGCTCTATGAGAAATACTCTTATCATCAGACCTAGTTTTTGTACCTAAAGAACTTATTCCTTTAGAAACATTCCCAACAAATTCTTATTCCATACGTTTTGAATTTTTCCATCCAAAATTATCACCCAACAAGTCCAATGTTTCCTTCAGATCAACATGATTTAAGAATGTAACCAACAAATGTGCTCTAGCAACTGTAGTCAAATTCACCATATATTATATCTACACTTTTTGTTGTTTTAGTTTGTGATAGTGGTTCTTGTTGGGATAGTTCTTTTAATATTTGGAAATCCATCTTCACCAAGTGTTTCACATTTTTCTTGGGAAGTAGTTCCATAAAAAAATTTATCACTTCAGCATATTATTGCGCATCATGATCTGTTTCCATAAACATACACATGTGATTACACCATTCATGAATTATTTAATATTATAAGAGCTTATTTAGGAACATGAATATATTAAAAGATTTTATGTTGATAAATAACTTACTTTTTAGTAAACAAAAATATTAAGTCAACCAAGCTAGTTGTATTTAGATACCATTACATGAGGTCCTTCTAGAGATCTACTAAACAACAATATACTTTTTCATTTGTACTCAAGACCTTTTCAACTAAGTGTTTGAGTGTGGTCCATAATGATCTATTATTGATTACTTCTATCCAAAACCTACTTTCCCCTTTTCCCACTTTCCTTTTATTTTCAATTTCTTACAAAATACTAAAAAACACATTTATTATGTGGATTAAATTTTCACCATGTCATTGAACATATCTAAACTTAGTAATCAACTTAATTTCCTTGTTTCATGACTACTAGATATCAAATGCATGTTTGGATGCCTTAGTGTGAATCTCAAAAGGTTTAGGAAATTTCATGCATTGTGACAGAAAATAATACGTAGGGGAACAATCTTACTAACTCAAAATAATTTTACCATGCATTGGTCCAATCAACCTTGGATTTTATGTGCATTATGTAGTTTACGGGATAGGACATATATAATAAATCAATGATGAAAATATTATCTAAATTTACATACATTGTTTAAGACAATTAAGAAACTATTTAAGGTAGCATGGAGTAATCAAATATTAAATCACTATTATATTTGTAATATGCATGCATAGCTATAATTTTAATGTTGATGTAGCATGTGTAATGAATCTTTGTTACTCCAAATAAACATTTACAAAAATGAAATCGTATAAATATTATTTTTTCAAAGGTTATAAGATGCATAGGATTTTATTAACATGTTAATCTCAATCCTTACTAAAGATGAGGATTTCAACCAGTTAGATGATGATTTAAATATTTTAGGAATGGACGAAGTAGTTATCCATCATATAGATAAATTTGATCGATTTATTGGTCAAGTATAAATTCATAACTAACTCATTTGTACAATCATTTTTGTGTCTTGTAATATTTATCCATAATTTATTTAGGATGGATTAGGATATGGTGGTAACTAGATTTCATGTAAATATTTTTGAAGTAATTATCAACTAATATTTGATTTAGGAGATAAACATTTCCTTATAGTAGATATTGGATCTTCATCATTTGATTTTTCAATTATTTTTTTCATTTCATTTCATATATATATATATATATATATATATATATATATATATATGTATATATATATATATATATATATATATATACATATATATATACATATATATATATATATATACATATATATATATATATATATATATATATATATATATATATATATATATGGTGGTAGAGATATCTAATTTATGAAAGGTAGCATGGTACAAGCCTAATATTTCATTCGACTAGGACCACTTGTGCTATGCATCATACTTAGTCATTCTCACAAAATGATCTATGTTATAATGGGATGTTTGGAAGAGGGAATCAAGGGGGAAAAAATCTATTTCTTTACTACATAGTGTTTTGGAAGGTTTTTTATCTCCATGAAGACTTTACTAAGCCTAATTGCTAATATTTTGTTCTATCATGCTCAAAAAAATATTTTTTAAGTGGTGATTGATTAAGATAGTTTGGTAGTTTGAAGGATTATTAACATATTCACTCTAAAACAAAGGCAAGGTTAGGCTAGTTATCTAGTATTTTATGTAAGGGCCATGAGTAAGGTTTCAAAGAAAAGGATAATGGTTACCAGAATTAATAGGGAAATTATGGAGGAATCTCTCTCACTAGGGAATCAACCACTACAAATGGGTATTAGAGACCAATAGCTCCTAACTTCTACAGTAAGTACGAGAAACACTTCATAACATAGATGAGAGATAAAATGATCTACAAAGTAAGTTAGGAGAGGCTAATATATACAAACAAGTGATAAAATAACCATTACGAAAGCATGAGGAGTTGATAGAGAGGTGAGTCAACAGTCAAATAATATTCTAAAAGAGAGAATGACATGATAATTAAATAATAGGATTATCAAAGGGCTAAAATATTAGGGAGAAGTCTAAAATGGAAAGGGAAAATCAAGCAAGCAAGTAGAATTAGTAAGATGAGATATTGGGGAAGGGATATGCATATTCATGTCACAATAATAAACTATTTGGATAAAGCAAGATTGTTAAGAAATAAAGGTATGTTGAGAGGATCATGTGTTTGTATCTAGACAAAGACAACCTTTTAGGTTGATGAAAGAGAGAAATGATGAGCGGGAAAATGTGATTTTAGAAAGAAGAAAGCAATATAAGTATACCTAAAAATGGGAAAACATATATTAAAGCTAGATCAACAATAAGTAAATAAGGAATATGACCCATTTGGGGGCATCTTATGATGGTGAGCTAGAATTTTGAGGCTACCCTTAATAAAGAGGAATTGGGTTAATGCTTATATCCAGAGATAGAAAATTATTTTGAATGGACCACATAAGCACGTTGGGTGAAAAATGCCAAATTTTGAAGGATACAAGAAGGTAAAATCTAGAATAAAGAAAAAAAATGTCAAGGGGTTAACTATAGAGATATAGATGGGAGGAATACAAAGGTTCTTGTTTTTTTGGAATGACCCAATTATGAGGATTAAGTTAGAAAGGTGTTGGTGGGTATTGAAATAGAACCTTTTTAAGAGGTGAGAGATGAAGTTGAAGAATGGAAGTTGATGTTAAATAGAAACCCTAGATTTAACTAAGATACCAATACAACCATGTGTTCTAGAAAGTAGTAAGCAATACAAAAACAAAGTATTTGGCTAGATCAATATCCAAATTATACTATTGAGTGGTTGCAATATTTTTTACCATGTTTTATATTTAGGAAGATTAGTCGATGTTTTGTTTATATTACAAAAATTCGTGTTTCATTGAATTATTTTTCTGTGTGGATCCTCTTTCGATAAGGTTGGTTCTTACGTTGTTTTTGTTAGATCATTTTATTTTCCCATATTTATTCTATTGTTTTAGGTTATGAGATCCTATCAAAACCCTTACCTATACCCAATATAAAAAATATATTATCATATTTTTACCCTAGAATGAAAAATAAAATTACAATCTATCAAGGGTTTCTATGTATGTACCAATATTTACAGCCTTGTCTTTCATTTGTGCCTTTTCTCTCTTTGTTTGTGAATTCCTACAAATTGGTCTTCTAGCATTATTCTCTTCTTTCACTTCCTCGGCATAATTTCATTTCTCATTCTTTGGATTTCCCATTAGTCCTCCACTTCAATAATTTTCATCTGCATGCATAAATTGAGGTAGATCTGAATTTCTAAGAGTAAACTCAATAGAAAACTATACACATGCAAATCTTATTATATATAAATCTCAATAGAAATTAGGTTATTTTTAATTTCAATTTTTTATAAATTTAAAACAACTTTTCTAATTTTAATACACTTTAAATTTAATATAAAATTATTTAGTTTTGTAGTATATTTTTAAATAAAATAACTATATGCTTGAAATTCAATTTTATTATATATAATATATATATATATATATATATATATATATAGATATAGATATATAATAACATATTATATATTTTTGGTCAAAAAGAATTAAAAAAAACTACACTTGCTTTAAAACTCTAGTTTTAAAAATTAAATTTGTAAAAATTAAATTTAAAACGTAAAAATTGAACAATGTTATTTTAAAACTATAGTTTTAAAAAAACATATTGTAAAACACCAAATTTAGAAGGGAAGCATGCGGGCGGCACTTTGGTGGCATGCAGGTGGTTGAAGGGAGTTTGCGCAAAGGGGTGTTCACGTGAACCCCCATTTGCATGAACGCGGGTTTGCGAGAACCTCCCTAGTTGGCACTTATGTGGCACATTTTTGCACCAAATCCATTTAGAGGATGATTGTAAGCCAAACTTTGTCACTTAGGTGCCAAGTAATTAGATTTAACAAACTAGTAAAATTACAAAATTTAGGTTTTTATTAGCTTTCTAAAAATCTAATTTTCATTTTATAAAAAAAATGTTTTACTATTTATTTTTTATTTTTGCTAACATATGGTATTTTAGGACAATCAATAGTACACAATCAACCAAATTTGAAAAGTAGTAAAATATATCAAAAAACTTTGAATTTTGTTTTTACTATTTGTTGATGTCTTCTTCTTACCTGTGGAAAAAAATAAATCAATTTTGATATAAATCTTAAAATTTATTTGCATAGACATATGTACGCCATTTATTTGAAAATATTTTTACTAAATAATTAATTATAAAAATTAAATCAAAAAAATTGACCGGACCTCAAAAGTCAAATTTTTAACATATATCTAAAATTTCATGGTGAAAAAAATAAATTTTCATTTAAAAACACCACCGAGGGACAGTCATTCCTCTTTTATAACATAAGAAACAACGTATGAATAAAATTAATAAAAAGACCATATTTTTGCCAAAAAATAAAAGTAAGAAATATACATGTATTCTACACTCTAATCACAACATTTCGTTAGTTTGTGGAATTTCATGAATGCGTACGGTTTTGTGCGTATTACCTTTAGAAAATCAATGAAACTAAAAACTCATGTTTATAAAGGTACAAAACATACAAAAAAGTTGGACATTTTATGCAATATCAATCACAAAAACATGAAACAAAGTACACAACACAAGACCACCATTTTTATGTGGGAAACCCTCATGAGGAAGAAACCCCACCAAAACTTTTCTGATATTACACATAACAAAGTAATTTAGTGAAGCACCAACTTTACAAGGAGCACTAACTGCTAGTTTAGTAGAGCACCAACCCCTAATTTAGTCAAACACCCACTCCATAAAGAGGCTACCACCCTCGAATATGACTAAGTACTAACTCAGGAACCTTAAGATTATGACCTCTAATTTTTTTCTGCCGCAACTGATGGAGATCTCTAATTCAGCTCACAACTCTTTCTTTTAACCACCATTCCTCTAGCTTGCTCTTTCTTTTTTTTGTCAACTTTTCTTGGTTCTAAAATATTACACACATTCTCTTAATCATTATTAAACCCATAACACATCTAATGATATTTCAAATCATGTATTTGATCCACTTTCAAACCCTCACCTAGATCACATTTTCTCTATTGGCTCAACTAGTGCACAAAAGCACCCAAAACATCACTTTTATCATCTTTCCTTCTCTCTAACTCATGGGAGATCAATCATTCATGACTTAATTAACTAATAAAAAATAATTAAATTCAAATACATTCATTACAATGGTCACATATGGACCATATAGGTTGGGCATGCCCAAAACCACCATACAAGAACAAAAATGTGTCAAAACCTGATCACTAGGATGAGAAAAATTCAATAACACCAAAACCATCCTTATTAAAGCTTCTTAATTCACTGAAAATGTGTAATATAACATATAATCATCATCCATGGTTCTAAATTTACTTGGAAAAATCAAATATTTTATAGCATTGATCAAAACGATCATATCCTTCACTAAACAGTTATTTCCAGCACGATGTCTTCACCTTTGGGCGTCAAGAGCACCCAATATCAACTCAAATATAGCATGTGACCATGCTATGGAAACTTCATAACCTTTACATAAATTCTATGCATATTATACATCTTTAAACATCCATGTGTTCAAATAACAACTACTTTCCTTTTCTCTAAAACATGCTACCTATAACCCAATTTTCAAAACACAACTAGTTTCCACCCTTTCTTCCACTCTCAAGACTTAAAAATTCCTTCAACAGGAACAAAATTAAACCCTATTCAATTTTCAAGTGATATCAAGTTTAAAATAATCCATTTCATTATCTATTCAACTCAATCTTTGAACCTGAGAAAACATGTCTTGAAATCAGGCATACCTTCTTCTTCACAAAATGACCTAAAATATCTGTCATATAAAATCACCAAGGCACAAGCGATATATAATTGTAAATATCACTTAATTATCTTTTTATAACATATTAGAACTCTTTCCAACTATATTTGGAAATCCTGCAACCATGCTCATCTCTGCAAATGTCTTTTTAATGCCTTATTGGACTCGAGAACTAACCATGAGCTCAACTTGCTCCATCTGATACTAAATCTCTAGATTTTGCCAAAATTAATGCAACAACAATAATTCAAATTAACTCATGAAATGGAATGTATAGAAAATAAAGATAAAATGAAAGTATAATGGAGCAATTTGTATTGAATATGAGAGGTCATTTTATACAGTTTCTTTCTCCTAAAATCATGGAGTTAAGTCTTATCATTTTATCCTCATATCTCTCCTTTATTCCCTAATCTTACTCCCAATCCCAAGATATTATCACACATTCCTATCTCTATGAGTTGTGCATGACAACTAATTGTGCACACTCACATACTATTTAAATATTAAATAATACTAATATTCAAACCATATGTCCACACTATGAACACTTATTTCCTAACATTCACCCCCTTAGTGTGAACATGGGTGAGTTCTGTCTAGTATCTACTTGTGCTCTACAATCTAATGGTTTTCAAATAGTACCATTGACTCCAATAGGTTTTCTAGTGGAACCATTAACCACTATGTATGTGATTTTTAAGAGATTCACAAACTCTCAAATTGGTTTTCTAGTTGACCACCAACCACTCCATAGCAGTGTACATGTTTCCTCATCCACAATTTATAAAAGAGAAAAAAATATAGGAGAATAGGTTTCTTACTATGAACAAGAATTATCCATCTATTATTTATTTACTACCACACATGCTAAAATTAAACATACTGAACACAACTTAAAATAAATGCTTCAAATTCATTTTGTGGCCCCTTCACTTACGGCTAGCAAGAGGTATCTAATTAACCTCCTTCCTTTGTTTCCTTCTTCCTCCATCGAGTGATGTTGCTAACTCAGTCAAATTTTTCTTTGAGGCTAATTTTGTAATTATATTGGGTGTCGGTTTCAACTGATATAATACACCCTTATAATAATAATCAACTTTATATTATACCAAAATAATAAATCATATCAAAGTTTTATTTTTGGAAATCACTCACTCTTATTTTTACAGAATAATCAAAAATGCCATAATTGTTTCCACAATTTCTCTTAAAATACAAACTGGGTTTCTATAATTTTTTGACAATATTTTCTCATAATACAAATAAAAAACTCAAAACAACTCACAAAATTTCAAATCTAGTTTTTTGAGAAAAACATGATTTACCATTCATTTTTTGGAAGATCAAAATCCAAAAAATGACAATGGAAGCTTCAAAACTCTTAGATCTGCATCCTAGAGGCTGTGGTTTTTTCCTGCAATCACTCTCATAGATTTTCCTTTCTTTCTCTGATACCAGATGATGCTAAATCTCTAGATTTGCATAAATAAATTCAACAACAATAAATCAACTTAACTCATGAAATGGAAAGCACAAAAAATACAAAGAAAATAAAAGTAGAATGGAGCAATTTCTATTGAATATGAGAGGGCATTTTATACAATTGATTGCTCCTAAAATTGTGGAGTCAAATCCTATAATTTTATCCCCATATATCTCCTTTATTCCCTAGTCTTACTCTTAATCAAAAGATATTCTCACACATTCCTATCTCTATGAGTTGTGCATGACAACTAATTGTTCACACTCACATATTATTTAAATATTAAATGATACTAATATTCAAACCATATGTTCACACTTTGAACACTAATTTCCTAACACCATTATATCGAAACACACTTCCACACTCAAGAAAACTATGGAACAACCTTATACATGATTCCTAAGAACTTCATATACCTTCATGAAGTAATAACAACTTATAATCATCACTTTACCTCATGGAGCCACTTAGCACCCTGATAGAAAATAAATTCTTCAATCTTGAACCTCAAAGAATGAGTCATAACTTTTGTATACCATATAAAAATACCAATTTCTATATACCAATGCAAATTTCTATGAACCATCTTCCCAAAAATACTTTAATGGAGTCCTAAATCTTCATGTAGCTCCTGTAATATCAATATTACCATAGACTTCTTTAAAATGCTCAAAAAACTAGTCTTCATAAATAGGGAATAATTTTATATTTTTCAGCTCAACCATGACTTGAAACCTTCATGTAAACCTATAACAAATTAGGGATAAAAAAAATTCAATTTATGTAGCATCTTCTCTGGAAAAATTATCCTTAAGCTGGAACTCTTCAGAAACAAACATTTTCAAGTAAGGCCCACATATGGTCACATGGTCTACTATACCTATATGGAAAGATGAAAGAGTCATATACAACAAATAATCATAAATTTTGTAAAACTAATAAACACTTGGTCGGTACAAGCAATCTTCTCCAAGACACTCCTAGCTAGGGTTTAGCTAGGGTTTCAAAGCACTTTACATTCCAAACAATCATTCATTAAAATGTGACGATAAAAAAACCATATTATTTTTTTGAAAAATTCATAACTAACCTTAGAATATATTCCAAATATCTTAGGTCCCCATGCAAATCATACAATTTAGAACGAGCATCTAAAGGTCCACTTTTGATATAAAACCACACTTTGACTTACCCGGTTTTGCCAAAACTTGCATATCTTGCGAATCCCATGTCATAATGACCTAAAAAAATTCATGTATCATCATGAAACATCCTATAGATTTCCATATTCACCATAAATATCAAATATTCTTGAAACTCTCTAACCATTAAGACTTACCTATGTCAAACTATTTGTTTCTCACTTGTTTGCTTCCCAAAAACCTTGAAACACCACCGAACCTCTCAGAACTGACATAAAACTCACCATACACCTTAGGTACACTTCCAAAATGTTCCATCATGACTTATTGGGTCAAAATCTCATACCTATATTTCATTCTTCTTACTGCAGGGCTAGGAATAGGCCTAGAATGACCTGACCATGTTGACCTTATGTACACCCATGACACATCACACCAACCTTTTTTGACCTCATAACACTACAAGAATCAATGTGGAGGACTCAAATCATGACTTATCTCACATGACCATGCACTATGTCCTACTAAAAAATCACAAGAATTAACACTTATAATCAGCCTTCATGCTTGACATTTAATTGACACCTCATGGAGACTCACATGACCTCATGACACCATTTTCCATTAATAGATTTTACGTAAATTACAACACAAACACATAATGAACAACACATAGGATTCATATGAACTATATTTTCATATCTTCAATACATTGTGTCGTCTATACAGAGGGTTGCCTATTAAGTTAATTTAGGGTGAATTATGGCTCATATATTACCCTTTTTCAGTGTCTTTTCCCTCTTTTCCTTAGTCTCAGGGAAATTCATTCCTTCATACTCTAGTGCATCAACATTATTTTCAAATTTCATCATATATTTTCCCTTCACTTTGTAAATATTTTATTTATATTTGAGTATTAGTCAATCTAGAGTTGTTTAGAAAATTAACTAGACTTAATCTCGAGTTCTATCTCAAGGGTTAAGGTTCCAAAACTGAGATATACTACCATTTTTTTGTATAAAACTTTATAAACTTCAATAATTACATAAATTAAAAGAGTGCACATAATTCTCTTCCAATATTTTATGGCACACCCAATGGAACATTCCATTTTATCTTTGACTTGTGAAGTTTCTGAAGTGTTCTCCAGGATGTTTTTGTAAGATGCAACTAAGATTTTTTTAATTAGAACTTATTAGTTCATCAACATATTTTTTTAAACACCTCGTGAGTCTATATGATCTGATTTTTAAAATCTAGTTTTTCTTAGAACATGATAAGAATAACAAAAAGAATTACTACTTCTAATGAATAATTTGTTGATTTTTTATCTTTATCACATATAAAATATAGGAGAAGATATCTATCAAGGCTTGAAAATAATCCTCACACCCATAGAAATAGATGAAATCATCCACAAAAAATCCCATTTTAAAATATGCAAAATAACCTTCAACCCCTCAAACCCATGGCTCACCAAGGGAAATTTTCTTTTGCATCCTTCTATGATGGAATCCCTTTAGACATTAATGTGTGGAATGACTTACCAGATGTTTCTCTAAAAAACATACTCTATCTCATAGTTGAGAAACATGCCAACTCCACTGATCACCTCAAACAAATAATCCATGTATTCTATGTTCACCACATAACCCAGGTTGATGTTGAAATGAGAATATTTTTTACTTCTATGAAAGTAAAATCCCTTGCATGGTATATAAGTATCTTTACTGACTCTATAACCACGTGGGATGAATTTTTTGATATGTCAAAGAGGGAATTCTTAAATAATATTGATCACCTATTTATTATGGAGTATCTTACAATAATAAAGAGAGTTCCTACCAAATAGATCTCATATTTTTACTTCGAGTTCCAAAAATCTTGGGACATGATGCATTTACAGGTAATAAATTCATCTCATTCTAAATTTTTGAATTATCACAAGGCTTTGAATTTAAACATTTTCTAATGAACTAATCAATGGGAGGGTTTAAATTTCCAAATGCCTTTTGCATTGCAATATTAGCTGATAATATCCTATTTAAATATAGTAAGCTTGCTCTAAGATCCTCCATGAAATTATTTCCATATTTTACCCCACTCTTGCAATGCATAACCAACCCTTTGGTTCTCAACCATTGGAAATCATATCAAGTACCTCCAAAAACTATTATGACGTAAAAATTATTTTAAGGAGTATGGTAATCAACATGACTATCTTGAATACAAAATAATATCAATGTACTCAAATACATTGACAACCATATAACCCATTCTACCAAATCAATATAACTCAATCACCAAATCATATCTCCATGAAAGACCTATAAATTAAACATATCCAACTATTAACAATCCATATAGAAAAATTTTCCTTATCAGAAAAAACATGATTAAATAAATGATATGGTGTTATGCTCTCTCTCAACCTTGTTATTCTAATCACTTAGTTTTTAATTTGTATATAATTAATAATTGAATTTTGTGCAAAGTTTTTTCCCAAAAAGTGTATGCATTGTGGATATTGGGGGTATGTTTTTTGGTTTCTTCAAGTGAGTATGAACCAACCATGGGTGATTTCATATTGGTTTTTGCTTCCAAATAATAATATTTCCTCACCCCTTAATTGTGGTTTGTTAAAATTATTCTAGTTAGGGATAAGTTGACCTCTCTCCCTCATCTTTTTTTGGTTATGAAATAATTGATACTTTGGGGTTGGTTGGATTTCTTCCTTCACCCTTTGCATTATAGTGATTACTCCTCCTTATGGTAATAGAATGAGTGTTGGTATTTATTTTATACTTTCTCTTTCTATATCATTTTAGAGTATGCTTTTTTGATATAATTTTTATTGTCATTAGGTAGGTGTTTATTATTTCCTATGCTAAATTTTGTGTCGAAGTTCCTTGTTCATCCCTTTACCTTATTAGTAGGTTTATTTGGCCACACTTCATTTCTTATTATATACTTGCATCGCTAGAGTTGCGAGTATATTGGCTTGAAGGGGTCTTGGGGTGTACCCATGGAATATTATGGGAGGTCACCCTCTTAATTTCCTTAGACACATCAAGTTAGTACTTGGAGTATTAAACAAGGGAAAATTAAAACACATTTGGCATAAATATTTGAGTACATTTTGGAACTTTAAATTGTAAATGTGAGTTATAATTTGTATTATTATAATATGTAAGTTTTTATTGATTTTTTATGAAAGAAAGAGTATTTATATTGAAAAGAGTGATATTTTATATATTAAACTTTATTTATTTTCATGTATGTGAAAGGAATATTTAAATTTGAAATTATAAGACACAATGAAATATTTCAAATTGGAAGACATATCATTTTAAAACCATAGGAAGAGGTCAAGACTACATGGTATGGTACTAGATCAAAACTATACATTCTTGGACAAGAGGAAGGAACATGTTGAATGATATTTCGAGCTAAAAATATAATATTTATATGTAGATTTTATGCATTTTATTATCAGATTTTGACTACATGATAATGTGCAAGGATAAAAAAAAATATTAAATAGAAATTAGAAAATGTTAAGTACGAATTGAGGTGTTTATCATAAAAATATTACATAATAAAATTAGTTGTTTCCACAGTTTAAATTGCCAAATTTGAGTGTCTTAATTTCCCCCCTTAAGTATGATAAGAAAGATTACATGCTTAAAGGAAATTTCACCTGAGTGTGTAAACACACTTTAATTTTTATGTAAAGTTTATTTTTGTAGTTGTGCTATTGTTTTTTGGTATTGATATGTTCCATGATGAAGCATGCAGCACATAGTGTATTCAATGTCCATGATAGATAATTGAGTGTAACTAGAATAAAACTTGTAAAAAAATATTTGCATATATATATAAGAAATGTTAAATATGTAACCAAGAAAAAAATACACTTGTTTACGTGTGCTTTAGTTAGGCTTGGAGATTTTTTATTTTTTGAAATTCAATGAAGGATTGGGGGTGATCATTACCTAATCAGTTGTGAGGAGAACCTGAGATATTAGGTCCATGAAACCCAAAACAAAAATGTTCTAGAGAATAAAGATGAAAGATGTAAAAATGCACTCCTAAATAGGAATAAATCCATATATCAAAGTTATTCAAAAAATCTGTTATCTTCCCCTTAAAGTATAATAGGATAGAAAATAATTCCCATGAATATATTAGTTGCTTTATTGCATTCCGTAACTCATGGGATCATACCATTGTAGATGGATGTAGTCCTGATTTTGTAAATAAGGAAATACATTACAAAAAAAGGTGCCACCAAAACTCTTCCAATATGCTGAATAGTTGAGTATGTATTGCGAATAAAATGAAATAGGTTGAAAATGTGCTAATAATCCTAAACAAGGAAGGAGAAACTTTCCTTAAGGATTCTTGAAATTGATATCAAAACTATGTTTAGGAGTAAAGAAGGAATGAATGATTGTCATCCCCACTGTACTAGTTTAAACTATGAAAACTTACAGAAAACTTGTTTATACAAGTAGAAATATGAAAATTCTGAAATATTATGTTGAACTTTCCCCAAGTCACAAATGTATGGCTATCAGGACCATACCATATGGTCTTGACCAAATTTAATGGTTTTTAAGATGTGTTGATTTTGCACAAATTTTGTGTGTAATTATATTTCTAGGTGCCTGTTAAATTTTTGTACCTACATATGCCCCTTGAATTTTCTCTATGCCTACTGAAGGTTTAAAATAAACCCAGATACATGCCCTATCTTTTGATGCATGTGCAAACACCATGTTTGAGCATATGTAGGAAAATAAATAGTGTGAACTATTAAAGGAGATGTCTAAAACATTATATAGATTGCTAAAGATATGTCCACATTGAAGAACATATGCCTATAGAGCCACAATCACGTACTTTGGGTAATTATCTAGCTCTTGCTCCACACTACTATTCATATAATTCCTAAGTAAGAAAAGTCCTAATTTACCCATGTTTTTGGCCACCTTTCTTTGCTTGTTATTTTTACTTTTAGTCTTGAATCCTTACGTTCTCAATCTACCTTTTTACTCTTTGTCATTTATCATCTCAGACACTAGCGCCTGGCCAGGACGCAATCACCATGCACCCTCATCCCCTTTCAGCACTCATGTCCCCTTTGTACTTTACTCTCACATTTTTTGGTCCTTTCAATCCAATTAACCATCTTATCCTTTTTCTAGTCTTCTTTTTCAGGTTTAATTATGAAATTCAAGTAAGGGATTCATATATGTATAAATTTATGTGATCATAATAAAGGACCAAGCATTAAGCACTATCTATCACCACCTAAGGTTGCATCCATTGAGGCATCTAAGAGATTCATTTTCATCCATCTAGCTCCATCATAAGGGACACAAGGGATGGTTTTCTACAACACACTTCATAGGAGGGAAGTTTATTCTATTCCATGTACACATTCAATACATTCTTCATGTAGTTACTTGCTCACTATCCAAGTGTGACACGCACAAGAGAAACCTAGGGAAAAATTATACATACACACACATAACTACATTGGGTGTCAGATGTAGTGTAGTGCTCAGTCATAATTTCATCAATGTGACAGCTAGCGACAGTCTAAACCCTCATTCTGCATCTTTAACTTTTGGGATTTGATGTCTATTTGAGGGTTTTGCAAGTCTATATTTCATTCTAGGTTTCAAGCGACCTCAGAGATCCTTGTATGACCTCGGAGTGATAAAAGGAGACTAAATGCAAACATATTTGGAAATCTTGGAGGATGTTTTGTAAGCATTTCTATAGACCTAGGCACCCAGAAATAATTCTAGGGCACCCCTTGTCCCTCTCCAGGTGCCCAGTCCTACCTATTTCTCCATATCTACATTTTACAGTGCTTATGTGTGAGGCTTATTCTTTTCTTTTTAGACAGTTAGATATTTGGTCTAGTCTAGACTTAACTATGAATTATCTAAGGCTTCTCACCCTCTCTTTAGACATTAGGGTTTTATTATTATTTTCTTAGTTGTTTCAATATTTATCACAATACTTAATTATTCATTTATTTATTGTAATTTTGCATTCAGATGAGGCTCATATATTTCATATTTAGTTTAATCATTTTGGTGAACCCAATCTTTGAATCCACCTTTTCTCTATGGATTTTTCTCCTTCGTATGCCTATCACTTGTTGTGGTCATTTTGGGTCTTTTCAATATTATGAGATTTTTGCATCTGCTCATATAATTTCCAAATCAATACCTAATATCCCCACATCAATCACCACGACTGAAAAAACCATTAGATAGCTCTAGCAATGTTCCCCTTAGTGAAATAGAAGCATGTAATAGTGAAAAATCATATGATGAAGATACCAATGTAGACCAGGAACAATTAGACATGTTCACTTATTTTTGACAAGCTTTGTGAAGCAATCCTCATCATCTTCTACATATTCTGCATTCTTTTATTGTTGTTAACAACACACGTGATGCTTCGAAACCTATTGTTGCTCACTCCTTAACTCCCATGGCCTTAACTCAACCCCTTTGTATTTCGGCTCCCATTCCTACCACTACCACTCCCACCATTCACCCTAGCACTCCCAATGCAAATCTTGGCTCTTCTTCAAATACTTCTACTTTAACTTCTTTATATCAAGATCTGTAGATGAAAATTTGCCAGCTCCAAATCTTTACCTCTCATGTATCACCATCTTTTGATTCCACTTTGATTTTGCACAATCTATTCATACCCACCATTTCCACATATTTGTAACCACCTAAGTTCATCTCCCCTAGACTACCCATCTTTAAGGCCACGGTGACCCAAAAGAGCATATCTAAGTTTTTCATGTGGCTTGACTCGATTATGCAGATGACCATACCTTATTATAAACTATTTTTCCCTGATATTTACATGATTAGGTGATGTGTTTATTTTATAACCTACATGTCCACTCAGTAACATATTTCATGTATCTTGCTGATGATTTTCTCGCTCATTTCTCTATGAACATTGACTCTAAGATCTCTTATGCTTAACTCACGTAACTTAAACAAGGATCTAACGAACACTTAGAATATTGATTTTGTAATTAAAAAAAATTAACCAAGATGTCAAATGTTCTTACAGATTCAAAGCTTCAAGAATTATTCATTCAAAGTCTATTACCACCACTACAGGAGAGTATTCTCTTTACAAAATTTCCTTCACTCGATAAATTATGCCATACTCTCAATCTTCATGAAACTAAACTATTATCTATAGGAAATCTTAAATAGAAACAACCAAGCATCATCTTGTACATGTTTTACAAGTAAGACAACATTCAAACCATCTACACCCAAACAAACTGATGTAAAAATCACTATCAACATAGTATCCACCACCAAAGAGATTCAATCACAACCACCTCAACATATAAACACGAACTTAACTATTCCTCCACATATTCTGATTCCACAAATTGTCAAAAGTAATCTCATCATACTATAGTCACAAAATCATAAACTTTAGACATGTATTTATCCTAGACTCATACTACTATCTATAAGCTTCTTGAGTGAAGAAAGAACTAATTAACCCCAGATTTTGGTCATATTATTTTACTTGTATTTCATCATTCCCACATATTTTTATCCGCATGCCTAGTTTGCTTTTTTGTTTTCCCGTTATTTTAGCCTTAACTAGGGCACCACGGCCTATACAACGGGGGGCATGGGCACCCTGGTTCCACTTAGGCCACCCTGATCCTTTTTCTACTTCCCCCCCACTTTTTGGGCTCTTTCTAGCCATTTTTCATCCTTATCTTTTTCCTAGTTGGCCATGTCAGGATTAATTATGAAATTTTATCAAGATAACCCTTAAATATAAAGTTATGAGACCATAATAAGGTACCTAGCATCATCTAGTATTATCAATCCTCTAGAGTTGTATCCATATATTGCATTTGCATCCACATAGCTCCATTATCAAGGTACAAGTTATGGAGTATGCATCACACACTTCATAGCGGGAGGATTGTATTCTATTCCAAGCACACATGCTATTACATTTTCTACATTTAGGTATTGCTTGTTATTTCACATAATACAAATAACACAAGAGAACCTAGGGCATGACATGCACACACTCACTAGAACTACATTTGGGTCTGAAATGTAGTGTAGTGCTCAGATTAGTAAGCTCACTACTCTAGCAACTAAGATCAGTCCAACCCATTCATTCTGCATCTTTTTTTAGGGTTTTGATACTCTTTTTTATCTAAATTCATTATGCATTTTCAATGGGAAAGGTGACCCATAGGAGCATCTTAGAGCATTTCATGTAGTTTGTCTAGATTCCTCCAATGATCATATTTTTTTAGCTAAATTCTTTTTTCGTAGTCTCCATGATTATGCAATGCGTTGGTTCTACGAATTAATTGTTCACTCAATTACTTCATTTACATATTTATTCAATGCATTTCTTACATAATTCTCCATCAATATATTATCTAAGATTTTTTATGCTCATCTCGTGCAAATGAAACAGGGATTAAATGAACACTTAGCTAACTATGTTTTAAGGTATAGTAAAAATCTTGCTAAAATTTAAAATTTTGTTGTGGAGTCTAATTTTCGGGACCGTTTTATCGGGAGTCATTTTCCACCTCTCCAAGAGAGCATTCTCTTTATGACCTCTCCTTCATTTGATCATCTTTTTCATACTCTTAAGCATTATGAGTCTAAACTTTTATCGATAGGTATGCTCAAGTATCATGAACTATTTTTTCCCTCAACTCATTTTAAAAGTAAAGTACCATTAAAACCATCTACATATATGTCAAATGACACTAAAATCATTGTATCCTAGTTGTTATAACTATACTCTCCCTTGGTACACTCCTCTAAATAAGTTGGGTCCCAACCCTCTAATGCACTTACCTACTCAATCTC
>CM034150.1:190035109-190066200 GCA_019776745.2 Taxus chinensis | reverse complement strand
GAAAGGCCACTGATCTTCTACCTAGCAGGCAGGTAATCCCATTGAGTCGCCAAATTGTTGTATATTTTCCCCTCTTCGGCGGAATCAGGGCAAATGCGGGTTTGGGAGTCAGGAGGACAAGGTGGAGAAGCACGAGCATAGAACATGTTGCGCATCCTCCCAAGCCTGATGTATATGCATAGCCACCTCCTGAACCCGACTGGAACAGATCAGAGGCGGAAAGACATGACAAAGGGACATGTCAGGGTTTCTTCCAAACCCGACAGCAAAGAAAATATGTGCACGGGCCTCCGAAACCCGACACCAGGGAAAATAGTGGAAGCCAGTCGAGCGGAGAAGTCGGGAAGACAGGGCGGAGGAGCATGGTGCGGGATATGCCGGAAGGGCTGCAAAACCCGACACACAGAGCAAACGCGAATGGAATCGGGTTTTCGGGGCAGAGAAGCATGGTGGAATAACATGTCGGGTGGTCTCCAAAACCCGACAACAATAGAAAATGTGTTGGGGGGTCTCCAAAACTCGACGCAAAAAGAAATCGAGTCTCAGCGTCGGGAAAGCACGTCAGGAATACATGAAAAAGAAGCATGTTGAGCACCCCTCCGGACCCGGTGTGCATGCGGGTTCATCTTCCGCCCCGACACAAAGGAAAGCTCGGAATCGCGAGGGAAGCAGGTTTCGGGAAAACGCAAGCATCGAACACATGCCAGGGCTTCTTCCAAACCCGATTCGAAATACAGTCCGCCATAATGAGACGAGTTAGGTGCGGATGTGGAGGTGGTTGGGGGAAATTCCGAACTTCTCTTCTCCTTCTCATTTTTTCTATAAATTGGAGTGTTGGGCTCATTGTAAAAGAAGAGAGTTTTTGGGTAGAAAATCTCTGCCAAAATTGCTTTGTGAAGCCAGTGTGTTGCAGGCCCTTGTAGTGGACTCCTTACATGGTGATCTAGGCCCTTATCTTGTAATAGACTGAACTGTGCATACCAGGAAGCAATAAAATACAAAGTTTGTGGATGTATCTTCCCCTGCTGTGTTTTCTTGCATTCTTCTTGCCCCTTTTATCTTTCTACAAGAATATTGTGTCTATTATTATGTTCTTGCTGGAATTCACTAACATTGTGTATGCTTGGAATATTGTAGTGAATGCATTTTGCTAGATTATGGTGAACTGTCATCACCTCTTCTATTGTGCACTTTCCCTCTGTATTTCACACATTTGGAGATTACTCTCACACCCTCCTTTTCTGGTGTATGACTGCTTTAGTGTAGGCTTTCATTTTATGTATTCTTTCCCCCTGGTCCCTTGGAAATTTAGATTAGAACAGTTAGCTTATCCTGCATTAGATTAGATTGTGACAGGTAGTGTAGGAGCAAGAACCAACTTTCTCTGGAGATCTGTCTCAAGTAGCAAGTCCCACAACTTGGAGATAGTACCCATGTTATCCAATCACACTGTGAGTTCAAATACATGCACAGGGGTGCTGTGATTCGGTGATAACAACAACTTATCTATTTCTTCTTTTACAGTCTTGGAAAAGTTAGGATTCATTCTATATGGCATTTTCTTTATGGGCTTAGCACCATCTACCAGCTCAATAGAATGTTCTACCCAACTTACTCGACGGAGTTCCTTGTAATCAAAAGTGAATAGGTGTATGTACCTTCGAAAGAGCTGAAGGTAGGATTCCTTCTCACTCTCCATCACAGCATCACCAATCTTTATTTGTTGGAGACGATCATCAACTTCTTCTTCAGATAATTTTATGGGGTCATGAGTTGGTGTGACTGGAAGGATATCCATGACTAAAACATCAACCTCACTTTCTTCATCTTCAGTGTCCACTTCACTGGTTGAGAACCCTACAAGAAGTAAGGGGTCACAAAACTATGTCCCTTTGATATTGGGAAAGCACAGAAGGAGGACCCTCTGAACATCAAAGGAAAGTGAGTCTAGTGAAGAGTTGGAAAATATCAACACCTCAATTCTTCTTTCCTTTTTCCTTCCAAACAGTCATCCCCTCCACAAGAGCTAACAGAAATACCCCCTCCTCTAAAGAAATAAGAGTTTCTACCTCCACCACCACAAAAAATTTCCAAATCAATTGAGTTACAACCCATCCCTCCTCTTGCATTCCCAATTCCATGTGGGAAAGAAGAAATTGCAAAAATCAGTATCAAGGACAGCAAGAGGAAGAGCCAAGAAGAAAAGAAATGACAGAAAACTTGAGGGTTTGGGCTGCCAAATTTGGGATGACAAAGATCCCCTTGATGGTTAAACCTACAAAAGAGGCTAAGGTTGAATAAATGGTGGTCAGGACTGATTTTGTTGCAGCAGAAGAAGAAGATCTTGTAGTCCCAACTTGTCCTCTAGAGCAGCAGATTGAAGAGTTTGACTTGGCAAAATTCATACTGGATTAAGAGTTCAATCAAGAGAAATATTTTCTTCAAACATTGGAGGAAGGAGAAGCTGCTCCAGATCCAAAAGAAGAGGAGCATATTCTAGTTGTGGAGGAGAAAAGTGCAGATCCAAGGGCTTTGAGCACAAAGTAGGCTATAGGAGAACCTTCAGTTCTTCTTTCTACTTCACGTCTCTCAAGTTCTAGTACTAAAGAGGAGTTTGATCTCTCAAACTCAATGTTGGAGGGTGAAAGAAACCATGGTGGTCAAGTTACAAATCAAGAAGACACCATGGAGGAAGTGGAGCCATCAGGTCCTATTCGAAATAATGCTCCATGCAGAATAGAATATGGACGACTGGCTTGAGTAATCTTTCTCTTAGTCTTTGCATTGGCACCATCAGGAAAATTGAATTCATTCAGATAATTCCAAATATCTATGTATTCACTAGGGATTGTGTCAAGGGAGAACAATGCTGCATCGGGAAAATCATCATCATCACAAGATGATCCTAAACCATCATAGGCTCGAGAGAGTTCATCTGCATTGACATGCTTCTTTCCTGGCCTATCTATAATATCAAATTCAAATTCTTGTAGCAAAATTATCCATCTTGCTATCCTCCCTAATGGGTTAGGATTATTGACAATATATTTCAGAGCCTGATGATCCATTACAACTATAAATTTCTGCCCTAGCAAGTAATTTCTAAACTTCTTTACAGCAAAAATAATAGCCAAAGCCTCTTTTTCAGTTACAGTATAGTTTACCTCAGCACTGCTCATTTGTCTGCTCCCAAAGTAAATTCGATGTTCATTCCCATTTTCATCCTTTTGGCTCAAAGTAATACCTAGTGCTGCATCTGAGGCATCAGTGTACACAATGAATGGCTTGCTCCAATCTGGATTCGTCAAAATAGGTGAAGACACCAGGGCTTCCTTCAGTTGTCCAAAAGCTTCATGCGCCTTGTTTCCTGGTTCATAAGCAATATCCTTCTTCAAGAACTGGGTTAGTGGCTGTGCAATCTTTGAGAAATTCTTGATGAACCTTCTATAGTAGCCCACATGGCCTAAAAATGATCTCAACTTACTTCTATTCATAGGAAATGGTAACTCTTTGATTTTTGAAACTTTATCAGGATCAGTACCAATACCATCTCTGGATACAACATGCCCTAACAAAACACCTTTAGAACATCCAAAGACACACTTTGTAGGGTTTAGTGAGGCTTGTGCTTCATCTAACCTTTGAAATGTTGTCTCCATCTGTTGCAGGTGGTCCAAATTGCTCCCATAGATGCAAAAATCATCTAGAAATACTCTGATGAAGGTCCCAATGTAGGGTTCGAACACCCTATTCATCAAACACTGGAATGTTGCTGGAGCATTACACAACCCAAAAGGCATAACTCTATAAGCAAAACGTTCCCCAAGGAGTGGTGAACGTGGTCTTCAGCTGATCTTTCTCTGCTATACAAACTTGGTTTGTAGCCGCTATATCCATCAGCAAAACTATAACACTCCTGGCCAGCTACTTCGTCCAAGATCTGATCTGAAAATGGAAGAGGGTAATGATCCTTCTTTGTTGCCCTTATTGAGCTTCCTGTAATCAACACAAATGCGTAGCTTCCCATTCTTTTTTATTGAGATAACAATGGGAGAAACCCATTCTGAATCTCCACAGCAATATGAATCCTGCATCAAGCAACTTATCTATTTCTTCTTTTACAGTCTTGGAAAATTAGGATTCATTCTATATGGCATTTGCTTTATGGGATTAGCACCATCTACCAGCTCAATACAATGTTCTACCCAACTTACTTGATGGAGTTCCTTATAACCAAAAGTGAATAGGTGTATGTACCTTCGAAAGAGCTGGAGGTAGGATTCCTTCTCACTCTCCATCACAGCATCACCAATCGTTATTTGTTGGAGACGATCATCAAATTCTTCTTCAGATAATTTTATGGAGTCATGAGTTGGTGTGACTGGAAGGATATCCATGACTGAAACATCCACCTCGCTTTCTTCATCATCTCAGTGTCCACTTCACTGGTACTAGAGTAATCAGAGGATGTCCAATCATCAGTTTCATCACTTGAATCCACAGGTTCTGCCTTATGATGTCGAGGGATCACATTTATCTTCACCCTCTCTCTCTACCATGTCCAAGTGTCATGAAACCTTCATTCCAGTAGTTTCTTGCATGAACTATCCTTAGCCATGGTCTTCCTAGCAGCATTGGGTACGCAACAGTACCATTTTTCATCACCTGAAATTCTACCACACATACCACACCCATAACAGATATTGCCACATTTGAAACTACACCTTCTGGTTTAGTTTTTCCTTTATTTAATGACCTTAACATAAGTGTTAAAGGGCGATCAATTTTTAAATCCAACATATTCATTACAGACTCGGTCATTACATTAACTACAACACCTCCATCAACTAAGACATCATGAATTGAAATACCATTACATAATACCTCAGCTTGTGGAGCATAGGGATCTGCCTCTGCCTCCAAAACAGGGACCTCAACCTCCTTCCTTCTTCAAGCATTGAGTCCACCTCGCAACTCCCGCCTCTTCTCAGAAGACATAGCCAAGAGTTGACCATATGTAATATTTGCAGGCCTTTTGGATAGATCTTCCAAAATGGAGTATGGTCCTTGACCCTGTGAAATCAAAAAACCCTCCACACCCAACTTTCTTCTCCTATGTTTCTTACTAGTTTCTTCTTTCATCTTCTTAGGATCATTTCCATCTTGATTATCTTTTTCTTTCTTTCTTTTTGTTACAAACACATCTACTTCATTATTTCTACTCTTATCTACTACATCAAGAGAATTCACAGGTGCTTTTCCTTTATCATTATCTCTTGTACCAGATGTAGAAGCTCTATCTGGACAATTATACTTATAATGACCCTTTTTATAACAACCATAACAAACAACTTCAGAAATATTTCTTTTTTGGACCTCTATCTCCTCCCTGAGAACTAAATTCCTTTCCTTGAAGAAGATTAATAGTTAACTGGCCCATCTTCCTAAGCAGATCTTCATACTCAGTAGATGTACTAGGAGAAATATTTGTGCTCACCGGGAGTGGTTGTGGATTCTGGACCAAAGGTGCTGGTGTAGGCTCTACTTTAGCAACAATTTCTTTGGGCTCCTCTTCCATCCTTTCTTCTTGCCTTCTTGCAATCTCCTTTTCTTGTTCAATGGTAGCTGGGCGGTCATACTTCACTCGTTTTTTGATCTCTGGCTTCATCCCAAGAATGAAGTGCTTACAGAGGAGATTATCCACGCCATTCATCAACCCATCCGCTAGTCCTTCCTTCCGTATCTGGGCATCGAGCTTCCTCCTTAGCTCTAGAACACGAGCATGATAATCCCGTATCTTCTCCTTCTCTCCTTGGGATAGCTTTGTGATATCGATCATGAGATCTGCATATTTCTGTTGTTCACCAAATTCTTCAAGAAAACTTTCAGTTAATAAATCCCATGAATTTTTCACATTATCACCTAGTGTTTCAAACCACCTAAGTGTTTGAACCATCCAAAAAGGTAGGAAAAAATTCAGTCCATTGTTCCCTTCTTATAAGGCCATTACAAAATACAAGATCGCTTAAACTTGAATGAAAAAAGAAGCATCTTCATTAGATTGAGCTGAAAAATAGGATCTTTCCCATTTTCCCAAAGTAACTACTACTTAAGAGAAACATCTCACTCTTTGCAAGATCTCACTCCCAAAAGGATAAATTTTTTTAGAAGCTTATTCTTCCTCATCGAAAAAATTCATCAGATTTCTAAGTTGTTTGAATGAACAATGATAGGAAGTCTCTAAATATCAAATCCCCATATGTAATTACATTTGACATCAAGAGGCATTGGGGTTCATGCATGGTCTTCTCCAAACTATATTTTTTGATCAGGAATACACCCAGTCTAGAAGATCTATTCTTCCACTTGTGAAGATTTTTGTCTTTAGACATCCTCCCTTTGTGTAGGGTAGAATATTTTAGAATAGATTATGAGGGAAAAATGGACTTGAGTAGTTTGAAGACCAATGATATCATGGGGGATAGAAATAGAAGTTAAGCAACTTCAGTTGAGAGATTGGATGGGTTTTCAAGGGTCCTTTAAAAAGGGTGGGTCTCTCTTGAATATTGATTGAAGGACCTGAGAGGCCATGCTTTGATGAAAAAGGAGTATTTTAACCCTAATGAGTGGACAACCAAAATGCAAACCTACCCTATTATCCCGAGTAGAGGAGATTACTACTTTGAACGACGAAATAGATAAGATAGATCCTCTTCTTCATCTAGTGATATAATGATTAGGGGCTGATGATTTCTTCACCAACTCTTGCCCAAAGATGGTGTTGGCATTGAACTTGGTTGTGAGGTTTCAGGTCACCATCTTCCCCTTCTCTAAAAATTAAATGATCAATCTGCTCCATTTCATCTACCTTGTGAGAAATTGAGCAGGAATAATGTCAGTGGAATTTTTAGTAGGAATACATAAGATTCATTGGGAATTTCCTTTTATACAAATTCTTCATCACATAGGAATTGAAACTAAAATTTAGTTTCCCAGGACACTTGGGGCCTTCCCTCAATCAATTTTTTTTTTCAGGTTTCAAGATTCTTCAGATGTTTCATCGAAAGAGATGAAAAATATATGAATTGGAAGGATGTTAAATAAGACAAAAAATGATCCTGATAGGCATTGTGAGAAGTGTGTGAGTTGGAATTGTTGATCCCACTCAATGGCCATCTGGTGTCTCCTACACATTTTATTGTTAAACAGGGCCCTAAAATAAGATTTCATCATCCAGGACCACACCAATGTGATTCAAAATTCTGACAAAAAATTTCCTTCAAACTATTTTTCCATAGGTACTCTTCCATATGAAACTAGTAGAAGGTCATAGTAAAAAAGTTTCAGACACCTTATGGGATAAAAAATTAATGCATCCTCGCGATGGGATAAAGATGGGTTTTATAGTAGAAGTAGCACAAATTGCCATGAATTGAAAGAAATCGTTTTCACCTAATGAGGGAAGATCTCCTACTCAATTCACAAGAGGATAATTTAGAAGTTGACTGAAGTGAAATCCAAAATAAGCATGGTTGATGAATTAACTTAGATTAGACAAGAAAGTACATGGGATAGTTGAAAAGAAGATGTGAAAAGGAATGCACAATACCCAGGTTATTTTTCAGATAGTCGATGAAAATTTCTAATCACCTCAGATTTTTTCTTAAGTGCTCAAAGGATATCAAATCAATCGAATATGCAATCACTAATTGGAAGGGAATCATAAAAACACATTATCACAAGCTGAAACCAATATTCTAGTCATAATTGCTTCATAAGATAAAAAGAAGAAGGCAATTACTATTACACATGGCATTTTGGGAAAGCATAATATTTGTGAATATTCCACATTTTGGGGGGGAAGATAAAAATTAAAATGGGAATGGAATTTTATAAAGGCGATGAGAACACCTCTCGACAAAGGGGGTTAATATTTATATGAAAATTAGGGAGATCTCTTCCAATAAGAGACTCAAAAAAGCCATTTTTCCATATGACTTCAATGCCTGAAAAACCTGTGATTTCTGCAATATATCATGAATGTTGCAAAGGGTACATCACCATTGAAAAAAACATTGAGATTCTAAAATAAAAATGCCCTTGCTGATGAATTTGATGAGAGCCTCAGTTAATTGGTTAATCATTGCACATTGTTGTGTTTAAATTCAATTCAAAGATATATAATAGTTATTATGTCCTGTTTGTCACAATTTATGTTAGAAATTTCTCTGGATCACACAAATATTTTCCTGGGATGGTTTGATTGTGGTATTACAATTGTCATGAGAAATTATTTCAATTCATTATGCAAAATATAAAATTCAATTTAAATTCACTTACTTCCATTTTTTGACTATAGGATTGTTTGATAGCTTATGAGTGTATCTTATGCATGAGGGACAAGGATATCAAATGTTTAAACGTTGAATCTTCGAAATGAGATTTTATGTTAAATTCTCAAAGAATGTTTGAAACCATGCTTCTTTGGCCTTCCATGGGTGCACACCTTCTAGTTGATGGTTCATCTGATTCCTTTTTAAAGTGTCATTATCATCTCAAAGATTTTCTAGCATTTGTTAAGAGTTCCCAAGAATATGGTATAATCAATTTACTGACTTAATTTCCCTTCCATCCTATAAATGATAAATCCTACAATACTCCCCTTCTTGTATTGTTTTTTCAATTTCTTGGAGGAAGATATTTTTATTTTACCCATCCCTTAAATGGGAAAACATGCACAAGCAAATAAGGTCCTTAAGTGTTGTCTTAGAACCTTTGTAACCTATGTTTACGTGATATCTTCATCTCTATTCTGACAACTCATGAGGAGTTAGATTATGTTGCATTAAAAATGTTTCTTAAAATCTGTTGATTTGCCGCTTTTTACTTTTCAAGTTGAATCAAATCTGAATTGCATGTCTTGATCACAATTAATTTCCAAATCAATGAAAGGATATACCATAGAAATGGATTCAAAACTCAGATGCCGACCTGCTTGGTTTTTTGTTTTTCACAATTGACAAGGTGAAGTTTTCATTTCTATGTTTATTAAACCTCCCAAATGATTGTATATTGCAATTTTCTTGTTTTGAACAAAATTGGTCAGTCATGAAATCTACCAATCATTCATGTTCGGAAATTGACTCTTCAACCAATTTTTTCTACTGTTGATTGTATCCCTTTGTGATTCTAAACCACACATAAATTATCAGTTTCAAAAGGTCCTCGTATAAGGCTGTGTTATCCATGCATTTTCCAAAGATCTTGTTATGTACCAAAACCTTTTAGCTGTTTTACTTTCCTTGATCTATGATGATGTTTTGTAAAACTTAATATTCATTTGCTCATTCTTGACTAAAGGATTGTACCTAAAAATTTTCTTGTGGAGTCTAAGTTTCGAGACCTGTTAATCCAAAGTATTTTTCCACCTCTCCAAGAGAGCATTATCTTTACGACCTCTCCTTCATTTGATCATCTTTTTCATACTCTTAAGCTTCATGAGTCTAAACTATTTTTTCCCTCCACTCATTTTTAAAGTAAAGTACCATTAAAACCATCTACATATAAGTCAAATGACACTAAAATCATTGATAATGTTGTTACTCCCTCTAAATAAGTTTGGTCCCAACCATCTAGATGCACTTCTAGCAATCTTCCAATGGCTCCACATCTTATATTAAAGAAAATTCTCGACAACAACCTTATTACCCTTCCTCGACCACTCGAGTTAGACCCATCATCACCCAAAGGTAGGAACTATAATGATAATTTCCATTGTAATTATCATTGATGTGTGGTAAATTATACAAATAGATTCCTAAAAAACTGAACAATTATCCAAGATGTAATTCATAACAATAAATTTGAATTCCCAAAATCTACTAGCTCTTCCCTAAGCAATGAAAAGGTTAAACTCAAAATATTTAATAATGACTCTCAACAACGTGACAAAAAGACCGCAGACTCTTCTGCTAATCATGCCTATCATGTGGTATCACCTCCCGACTCAGGAGCTCTCTATTTTTTCGTTGCTAGCACTAAAGTTTTGCCACCAGTCATTTATTTTAGCAATGTTTATTATCACGCTACATTTACATCTAATCATCTACACATACATGCATCTATTGGTTTGAATTCCATCAACAATACTAAGATTGAACAATCATGGCCCATTACTGTAGGTTTTATGGCCTTTCTTAATGCTATCAGTTATCCTCCATTGTAAATCAAATACCCTTTCTATAAACCATTTTATGTTGTCAAAATACATGTCACTGTCGGTTCTCTTACTATGTTTTTCCCTTTCCTTGTCAGAAACATAGTTAAGGATTGTGATCTTATTCTAGCCCTTATTTGGATTCGTCGATTTCAATATATCATATATGTGAGTCACTTGCGACTTAAATTTATTCACAAATCCCAAGTCATTTCTATTAACAGTGTTCCTTCATCTACTCCACTATCGTTATCTCCTCATACAGTTTCTCGTGTGTCATCCACATCTTCTAACATGTCTCATTCTATGTTTCTCAAAGCATATTTTACTCCCAGTTCACCTACTCGAGTATCATCTACATGACTAAATCATTTTTCTAGTCCTATACATCAGCATAGGCATATTCCGAGGATAGTAACTGCATCTAGACGTTGATCATCGCATCAATATATTGCACATGGTTTCTCATCACCTTCACATTGTGTGTCATCTAGATCTCCGTTTCCGACACATTTTACTATGCCTTAATATTCACTGTTTATTCATCCATCACATGCGCATAGACTTCATCCATGAACACAACATTTGTCTACTATACCACCATAATTAGAACATGGCCCTACTCTTTCATCCCTATAGATATCGGGAGGAGGACCTTCCTCCTTCACTATCATTGCTTAGTTTACTCATTAGCTATATACTTTGGGGGCATAACACCTAACATACCCCCATAACTTATTATATAATTTATACCCCTATCATCTTTTCATGTTAATTATGTGTTTTAGCATCATCCTTACCCGGCGATGCACTCTTGTGCTTTGGTTCACGCTTGACTGTTGAGGAATTACAATTACCATAAACCCCACACATTGCACTATATACATTATAAATGGCATTTCATCAAACATCATGCCTTATACACTAATACATATTAAACATTTTTTACATTCTACTATTATTGTGATTTGATTCTAGCCCTTAATTGGATTCGTCGCTCTCAATATATCATATATGTGAATCACTTGCGACTTAAATTTATTCACAAATCCCAAGTCATTTCTATTAACAGTGTTCCTCCATCTCCTCCACTATCATTATCTCCTCATACAGTTTCTTGTGTGTCATCCACATCTTCTAACACGTCTCATTCTATGTTACTCAAAGTGCATTTTACTCCTAGTTCACCTACTCGAGTATCGTCTACATGACTAAATCATTTTGCTAGTCCTATACATCAGCATAGGCATATTCCTAGGATAGTAACTATATCTAGACAATGATCATCACCTCAATATATTACACATGGTTTCTCATCACCTTCACGTTTAATGTCATGTAGATCTCCATTTCCGACACATTTTACTACACCTCAATATACACTATTTATTCATCCATCACATGCGCATAGACTTCATCCATGGACACAAAAATTGTATACTATGCCACCACTATTAGAACATGGCCCTAATCTTTCATCCCTATAGATATCGGGAGGAGGACCTTCCTCCTTCACTATCATTGGTTAGTTTACTCATTATCTATATACTTTGGGGGCATAACACCTAACATACCCCCATCACTTATTATATAATTTATACCACTATCATCTTTGCATGTTCATTATGTGTTTTAGCATCGTCGTTACCCAACGATGCACTCTTGTGCTTTGGTTCACACTTGACTATTGAGGAATTACCATTACACTAAACCCCACACAATGTACTATAGACATTATAAATGGCATTTCATCACACATCATGCATTATACACCAATACATAGTAAACATTTTTTACATTCTATTGTTATTCTACATGCATCTTGCATCATACCTAGGTCATTCCATGTATTATTTATCCTAATCATTCTACACATTGCATGCATTATTAGGCTATCTACATACATATTCTAATTATACATTGTGCATACCTTCCTCATAAACATTATACATACTACGCTAGGTTACATTACATATGAGTATAACTTTACATTTCATCTTTACATTCTCCATTACTACACATGTTACATTGCATATTATACATTACATATTATTTACAGGTTTAGCATCACATTTTACACACTCCACATTTACAACCCCTACTCACCACATGGTCATTTTTTCTCTAAGTACTGCACTCACCATCCTATGACAAAGTTTAGTTCCTCGGTCCATACTCGACTACTAAGGGTTTACAAATAAAATCGACCTTATACTCAACATGTGACATTTTATCATGCGAAATTCCTAGGCTAGTGACATACGCTTTAGGATAAATCATCACTTAGTTTTTTTATCGAGTAATGATATATGTTTTAGACTAGATCACCACTGCCATTATATCATCTTGTAATGGTATACACCTTTGGTTACATCACCACTCCTTACCAATCATTATATTGCGATATACGCTTAGGGATAAATCATTACTTATTCCTTTCATCTTATAGCGATATACACTTAGGGCTAAATCATCTCTTGTCCAATCTTCACATAGTGATATATGCTTAGGATAAATCATTTCTCATCTATTCAACAAATTGTAATATACATTTCATCTATAGGGTTCACACTCATCCTTTCTATATGTCGCACTTCATCACCACTAAATACACACTCATAAGAGCGTGCTAGACACAACAAGCACTACTCAACCATTTCCCGATGATGCGCTCTCGTTTATAGTTCATTCTTGACTACTAAGAGGGAAAACATCATGAAACTCATTGCAAACACTTCCATCCACTTGGGGTTCACACAGCTCCTATCATTCCATCTTGCATTCCATTCCATCCATCCACCGCATATTGCATTGTTTTCAGGGCATTTATTCTTTATTGCTAGTGTTTTACATGTTCACTTTATTACACATGTTAGATTGATTGATTATATGTCATTATCTATATCATCCACACATGTAAATTAATGTTTTTTTTAGTGTGATTGCAAATACAAGACTTCTACACATGGCATGGATGCTCACCTTCTACTCTTACTATACTAGTCATTAGGGGCATCCACATGCATCTCATTTAGGTGTTATTGTTTAATTTTGTACTTAGCATCTTATATTACTTTATCATACATGATTTGTACATATTAGTTATTTCTTTAAATTGCCAAAAGGTGTTCTATGCGCAACACTTGTTTTTCTTAATTTTATGTTTCCATGACTCCTTGTTTTTTATTTTTTCCTTACCTAATATTGTTTTATATTTTCTGTGGGATTTTCTCTATGCTTTGTGTACACACTTTATTTTTTTTGTGGTCATGATGGCCATGCATGTCTTGCAACATGGTGACTGATGTCCCATGTTTGCAACCCACTTTATGGGGCTTACTTTGTATTCTTGTGTATTCACATAACTACATTATTTGTGTCACTTACACATGTTTTCTATATGCGTGCATTGTTTCCTATATGCGTGCATTGTTTCCTTTACACTTTTATTTGGCTAGCCATCATTTTTTTAATTCACCTTGGTTTTTTCGAAGTGCCTCCCCTTTCCCCCTATAAGGAAGAGTTACATAGTTACATGTGGTTGGTCCTCTTTTGGGTTTACATTCTCTTATCAACAACATCACATGTGCCCCCAAAAAGGGGGGCATCACTTTAGGTTTACATACTAACAATACACAATTACATCAGTTCAATACAGTGTAATTTCCACCCTTGGCATTGTGGGTTTACATACAATGAGTGGGTTTAGACTAGTCTACAAACCCCATACATAACAACTTTTATAGGACATGGTGTCCTTAGAATTTCTGAGAAGTAGTTACAAGATTGAGGGTTACATTGAAAGGAACGATAACCAGATCATACCAGGCTAAGAACACAGATGCTAATAAAACACCATGATCAATAAGATGAAAATAATTCACCAGAATAACTTTACATAAAACCTTTGCAAACAAATGAGAACCAATATCATATATTATTATGGAACTCAATGCAATACATTGAGAATGGACTTTTCTTAAATAGGCAAGAAATAACAATCTAAGAATCAGTCAAGGTCGTAGATCAAGCCATAAATCAAGGAAATAACTAGTCATCAAAGAACTAGTTAAGACCATAGATTTAGGAGAGAACTAGACATCAAGGATCTAGTCAATACCATAGATCAAGGAAAGAACTAGTCAATACCATAGAGCAAGGAAAGAACTATACCTAACAACTAGATAATATCTCCTAATATCTAAATAAGATAAAAGAAATATCCACACACATAAGTGGGTGAGGATAAATACAATAAAGGTAAATAAAGTACCTAGGTGAACATGAGCTAAGGTAAATACCTACTCTAACACCCCCCCTCAAGTGAAGCTAGGGGAAAAAATAAAAGTGGCATGTCCACAGTATGAGCCCTGATAACTAGGCCTGATGAGGTACTCATGTACAATAACTTGAAAAAAAGGGACACCGCAAGGTACCCAAAACTAGTAACAACAAAGTAAATAGAGTAAAGATTCACTCCAAGGCATACCAAGAAGCTTGGCTCAAAAAACTCGTACAATTTTAAAGAATTTTTGTGTGCACTGTGGTCTAAATCCACTTCTCGAACTCAAAAATAATTGACATTGGGCTCCACCAGAATAGCTCCATACAAGAAGACTGTCAACAAAGTGATATCAAAAGTGTAAAAAAAACACCAATCATAATTCGATCAACTGCTTCAAATAGGTGTGCCACGATCCAAGAACAATAACTGTTGATGTCAAATCATAGCACCCTTGAATGTCTGCAACACGATGGGTTGAGACTCTTAGTACGATTGCATAACATGGAGCTTTTCCCAGGTGTGGGACATTACAAAAATGGAAAAGCTCTCCAGATGAAGGCCGGTTCCTATTCCTCTGTTCAGATGCACACGTAGAAAAATCAGAGGGTTTACAAAAAACCTAATCTAATCTTGCCAAGGAGACAGGGTAAGAAAATGGATAAAATAAAACCTAAACTACAAAGGTGATGCACCGAGGAATGAAGAACACCTGTCTTGCCAAATAAACATAGACCATTAAAATGCAATGCAAGATCATACACAGATATCCAAATTCACAGTGAAAGATCAAGGGGATGCAAATGAATACAGAGAGGGTTGAGAATCATCCACAGACATGCATTAATTTGCTCCAAAGATTGATACAACACACTGCAAAATGCCAAGAGGCAAGGTTGCATTACAGTTTCAAATGGGAGGTTTTAACTCCACAAGTTCACCTGCCAAAGAGAAGAAGGGAGGGGCAAAACAGAAATGTCCAACATTTAGAAAGAAGCCCCTCCTTACAATTTATAGGAGGAAAATAAGAGGGAGAAGAGAGGGATTCAAAATCTGCCCCAACCACCTCCATAATGCACTTAATTATCTCATTATGGTGGTAGGTGAGAACCGCAGCAAACCCAAAAGTGACAAACTATATTTTGCATTTTTAAGAATTTTTTCTCACCCAATTAAATATATCCATTCATAGTTGGATAGAGGACCTCGTAAGCTTTCCAAAAAGTCCAACCTTGCATGAATTTGAGCTCCCAGTCAAAAGTTATGGCCATCTGAATATCTGCGCCAGGGTCTGCTTCCTGTCAGCGCTCAAAATGTTACGCCTCCTGAAGGTGCACCATAGGCGCATCCGTGTGTGTGTCGACATCCTCTTACATGTGCCAAGGTGTAAATTTTTCCCTGTTAACACTCATTGTTGTGTGCCATTTCCGTGCACCAAGGGCACATCCTTTACCCTGTCGACACTCATTGTCGTGCGCCATTTCCATGCGCCAAGGGTGCATCCTTTACCTTGTCGACATCCAATTCTGTGCGCCACTTTCCTGCGCCAAGGGCGCATCCTTTACCCTATCGACATCCATTTCTATGTGCCACTTTCCTGTGCCTAGGGTGCATACATTTAAGTGTCAACACTCATTGTCGTGCGCCATTTTTGTGTGCCAAGGGCGCATCCTTTACCCTGTCGACACTCATTGTCGTGTGCCATTTCCGTGCGCCAAGGGTGCATCCTTTACCCTGTCGACATCCATTTTTGTGTGCCACTTTCCTACACCTAGGGCGCATACATTTTAGTGTCAACACTCATTGTCGTGCGCCATTTCCGTGCACCAAGGGCGCATAAATGTCAGGGATTTGAGCTTCTTTGATTTCTATATTCTTCCGCTTGTCTATATCTATCCGGGGGGGAAAGATATATACAACAATTTGGTGACTCAACGGGAACACCTGCCTACTAGGTAGAAGATCAGTGACCTTTTAGCAATCCATTGGGCATGGAGTCATAAGCAATAACTTGAAACCAACCTGATATCTGATCCCACGCCTGATATCGCAACCCCTTCTCTGAGAGCACGCTGAACTGTAGAAAACCAACCTAGGAGCAACAAAACTTGTGCCGAAGCACTTAGGGAAACTGAAACCTAATTGCAACAAGACAATGTGCATACACACTTAGAGGAATTGAAATCTAGGCTAATATTCACAAGGGTACACCTTTTATTTTCAGTAGCAATGTTTAAGATAGATTCCGTTAACCGGAATCGGGAGTTCTTCTCCGTCCAAAGTAGACAATTGGAAGGCATTGCTATTCTTACATCCCATGACCATGTAGGGGCCACTCCAAATGGCATCAAACTTGGAATGCCTTCCTGGTTTTGCCCGATCTGCATCCCATTTCAGAACTAGGTCCCCTTCCTGGAAGGTCCTTGCTCTTGCTTTCTTATCAAACCATCTTTTTACTAAGGCCTGATCTTTCTCAATTGTTTGAACTGCATGTTCTCTAATTTCTTCCAATTCCATCAACTCTGCATACCTAGCCTCCATTGGTTCGAACTTAGCCAACTCCAACTGCTTCATGAACTCCAATGTAGGCAGTTCTAATGATGTAGGAAATACTGCCTCTTTTCCATAGACCAACTTGTAAGGGGAATTACCTGTAGACCTCTTTGGTGTTATTCTGTCAGCCCATAACGCTGATTTTAGCTTGGTATGCCATGTTCTTTGGTTTTCATCCAGAGTCCTCCTGATGATTCTTAGCAAATTTTTGTTCGTGGACTCTGCCTGTCCATTACCCTGTGGGTAATAATTTGAAGAGGTGCTCAAATAGATTCCATTCTTGACAGCCCATTCTGTAATATTGGAACCTATAAATGCCAATGCATTGTCTGATATGATAGTGGCTGACACACCGAACCTGGTCACTATTCCTTCATAAAAGTCTAGTATGTTAGACTCATTTGCTTCTTTGAGCACTGTTGCTTCGGTCCACTTGGTGAAATAGTCCGTTGCCGTGAGAATCCACTTGTGGCCTTGGCTTGAGTTTGGATTGATGACCTCGATGAATTCCAATCCCCATTGCATAAATGGTTGGTTAACCAGAATTAGGTGTAATGGAAGTGCTGCTAGTCTTTCTTTACCTGTGAAGAGTGCACATTTCTTGCACTTTCTTATCCATGTATAGCAGTCACTGAAGACTGCAGGCCAATAATACCCTGCCTTCATTATCTTGAGAGCTTATTACTCGTGGGGCGAAATGTCCTCCAGAATCTCTATTGTGAAAATCTCGTAACACCCTTTCAATTTGATTTGTCCCAATGCACCTCAATAGAACTCCATTGATGTCTTTCTTAAACAAAAAACCATCAACAAGCACATATGGAATGGCTTGTAATCTGAAGTATCTCCTCTTTGCTTTTCTCATTTTTAGGGGGCATAGGCTTGTCTGTAGGAAGTGTATCATATTCTGAGTCCAACACAGAGTGGGCACATCATCATTTTCCTATTCTTGACCATCCTGTAATACCAAGATAGCCTCTTTTTCATTACATATTTCAACTTGTTGACTCAAGGCTAGCTGCTCACATATTCCCTTCCCACGTACTAGTTTGGTGACCTTGATCTCGATGTCATATTCCATGACACGAGTTATCCATCCTGCATGTTTCTCATTCAGATCCTTGTTTAAAAGGAAGTCCCTGACTCCCGCATGAGAGACCAATAATTAGATCTTGTTGTTTGAGACTAGGTGCTTGAATTTCTTTAACCTCCTGAATACTGCAAGGACATGCTTTTCAATGAAAGAGTACCTAGTTTCATATTCCTCCAAGGCTTAACTGAAGAAAGCAACTGGTTGTTCTAATCCTCCTTTGTTTTTTTGTACCAAGATTGCAGAAATCGTGTCCCCAACACCAAAGGCATATAGCACGAAGTCCTTGGAGAAGTCTGGATTGATGAGAGTCGGAGCTTGAGATATAGCCTCTTTTATTGCCTCAAAACTTGCCTTGCCTTCAGATGTCCACTTAAATGCCATACTCTTCTTTAACATCAGCGTTATTGGCTTCACAAGAGCAGCAAAATTTGGAACAAATCTGCGGACAAATATGATCCTTCCCAAGAAGCTTTGAAGAGCCCTCTTGTGACTTGGCAATGGCAATGCTCGAATTGCTTCAAATCTTTCTGGGTCAATCGTCAACCCTTCCTTTGAAACAATATGGCCTATAATTTTTCATTCGTGAGCCAAAAATATGCATTTTTTGGGATTCAATGATACCCCAAATCGTCTACACCTCTGAAATACTTGCCTCAAATGACAGAGGTGATCCGCTGCATTTTTTGAGAATACAATGATGTCGTCAAGATATATTAGAACTATTTTATTGATCAACCCCTTGAATGCCATATCCATTGCCCTTTAGAAGGTGGCTCCAGCATTTGATAGCCCAAATGAAATTTTCTTGTAGGCATAGGTCCCCCATTTGGTGGTGAAAGTCATCTTGAATTGGTCATATTATTTCACCATCACCTGATTGTACCCTGAGTAGCCATCTAGGAGAGAGAATCTCTCTGAACCGGATACTACTTGCAATATTTGTTCCATTGAAGGAAGCGGGTAATGGTCTTTGAGAGATGCTCTATTGAGGTCTCGGAAGTCCACACACAACCTGATTTCTCCGCTCTTCTTCCTGACCGGAACCAAGTTCACAACCCAGCTTGAGTGCTTGATAGGGAATATAATGCTTGCCTCGATTAGCTTGTTAAGCTCTTTCTTCATTAGAGGCTCAATGTGAGGGTTGACTGGTCTCTGCTTCTGCCTGACGGGCTTAGCATCTGGATCCAATTCTATGGTATGTTGTGCCAAATTTGGATTGAATCCTCTTAAGTCTTCATAGCTCCAAGCGAAGACATCTGGAAACTCTTGGCAAAGTTGTATGAAATCTGATTTCTCCTGTTCAGTGGCCACTTTACCAATTTGTAGTGTTTTGCCTTCCCCAACCGGAATTGGCTCTGAATCTTCTCTCTTGACCTGTATGTTAGCCTTTTCCTTACGGAACTAGTCGTTAGGGTTGAAGATAGACTCCAATGTTACTAAACCCTTAGGAAGCTTGTTTGTCCGCAGCTGCACTACTTGATCCCCATACTGCTGCTCTAATCTGTCCTGATTCCTAGCTGAGAATTCAGCCTCTTCTTGTAAGAAATTGACGATCTGTTGATCATTCTCAAACACCTGCCAGCTTGTGTTATTATCTGGAACTGCTGGCCTCACAATCACATGGATATGTGGCTGTGTTTTTCCCCTTCTGATGTTGTCAACCAAATCAAACATTGCTCCAACTGCTGTGAGCCTATATGCGACTTCATTTTTCTTCCTGGGTATGGACACAATGTTGAAAGCTTCGAAATCCTCAATGAGGTCCCATACCCTATTCTTGTAGCTCTTCAGCAAGTCGTTCTTTGTAGCATGTTGTCCCCTAACTTGGTTGACGATTAGCTCGCTATCTCCAAACACCTGCAAGTTCTTTATGCCCCTTTTCCTGGTCCAATGAATTCCATGAATCAATGCTTCGTATTCAGCCGTGTTGTTTGAACAGGAAAACTGGAAATGAAAAGCTAAAAAATATTTGATGTCTTGTGGTGAAATCAACATTGCACCACCTCCAGCACCTTGTCTGCTTCTCAAACCATCGAAAAATAATTTCCAAACTTTGTTTTCATCCTTTTGTTCAGGCTGAATGATGTCAGGAATGGGTGAATTTTCTTCGTGTATACAATACACGCCCAATTCAGATTCTTCAATTTCCTTGTATGGGTCAAATTCATGACTCTTGTTTTCCCATTCATCCAAAGTTAAATCAGGAATTCCCTCGACCTTAGTACCTGTTTCTAGATCACTTGAACACTCCTCCTGATCAAAAGCCAAGCAATTTACATTGATAAGATTTGGTACATGAGACTCAATATGGAAATTGGCAATTGGTTCTGACCTGATTGTTGCTTTGGCTCTATACCTTGTCCTAAAAATCATGTGTGACCAATCTGCAGATAAATATCCACCGATTTTTGCAGTGAAGTCTCTTGATAGACACAACGCAAAGAGTGGCAGAAGGTCAATCACAGACACATCTTGCAGAACTGTAACATTAGGACAGGAATGTAGTGTTAGGCTTAACCCCTTGATGACTCCAACAGTTCCTACTACCATTCCATTTAGTTGTACTACTCCTTTTAGCACTGGCTCATATTTCAAACCCAGTTGATCCACTATTTGCTTCGGCATCACTGAACTACTTGCCCCAGAATCAATCATGCAATTGTGTCCTAATTTATCCCTGATGATTAATGAAACATAGAATGAAGGGGGTTTCAAAACTTTACCTTGTTGTCTTCCATGATTCCCTTCAGGATGAGCAGCATTCGTGAGGACCTTCTCTTGTATATGGGCCTGCTGGTTCGAAGTTGACCAATTCTTCATGGCAGCTTGTAGAAGATCTCTTTGTCCTGGGATGGATAAAGATTCCCAAATTGATATATTCACATTCGTCTTCTTCATTTGATCAATGATGCTGAAAGGGGATGAATTGTCCTTTTGCTGTCCCTTACTTGGTGCAAACTTTTCTGGAGCTTGAGCATGTGCGTGTGTTGCTACAACAGGTACCTTAGGCTGATTTTGCACATTTGGAGTTATGTTTGGTCTACTGACCCCTTGTTGTGTAAGAGTGGGTTGAGAAACAATTGGATTACACGGTTGTCCCTCTCCTATATTTCTCTTCTTTGACCGTGTGTTGGCAGCCATGCCTTGAAAAGGCTGTTGGTTAACTCCACAGAAGTCTTCCGTTTGCCAATTTACCAATGTGGTTTATGTTGGAGGTCCTTCTTGTTGCATTTCTTGCTGTTGATTCTCCTCCTGGCTTGGTCCTTGAGGAACACCAATGGTTTGCACCATCAAGGCCTGATTTAGTGCACCATTGAAACATGCTGATTGATTGTGAGGTAGATTGCAAGGGTAACACCAGTCGTACTCCTGTGCCATGTTATTTTGTGTCGGGACCAAGGCTCTTGAGGACGTCGTTGCATTTGGATCATACGGTCGAAATGGCCTGGCAGCTTGAGGTTGTCCTTGGTTTTGGTTTTGATTTGCAGCCTGAGGTGGTGGTCTATTTTGTTGGTATGGGGGCCTAGCTTGGTACTGTGCTTGAGGTTGATACGGTCTAGCACCTTGAGCTTGTTGTCTTTTGATAGTCACTAGTTCATTTCCAAGGTTCTGCAGTTGTTTCATGACCTCCTGCAATTCCTTTGAAGTATTTAAAGAAGTCGATTCCTCATTATTGCTTTGATTTCTAGGAGTTGGAATGGGATTCAACTCTGGTGCTTGACTAGTGGTAGGATTTCCCATATCCGGATAGGGAGGCATTGGTGGCCTTGGTGCAAGCTTGCAAGCTTGGATCAAACAGTTCTCTTCTCTGATCGCTGTGTCATAGGCCCCTGACAACGTTGTTCCTCCCATTGATTGGATCATCATGGCTATGCCTGAATTTATAGCCTTTAAGAAATAAAGGAACGCTCCTTCGGCAGTTGGTCTAACGACTATTGGAATTATGTCCCATGTCCGTTGGAATCTGAAGTTGAAATCTGTCATTTGTTCGTTAGGAGCCCTTTTGATTGTTGTCTGTTGTTCCAATAAAGACAAATTGTCCGCCCTCTCCCCGAATTGGTTACAAAGAGCTGAACAAAGTTGGTTCCAATTCGTAATAGACCTTGCTGCTAGGCTCCTAAACCATTGTAAGGCCTTACCTTTGAAAGATGAAGCCAACAACTTGACTGCAACATCCATTTCATTTATTTCATGAATTACACATGCATTAGCAATATCCTGGATGTGATCAATAGGAGTAGTACGATTTTCTCCTGTAAAATAGGGTATATTCTTTAGTGCTGCAACTGGAATTTGATTATGAGCGTTTTGGGAAAGTGGACTACTGCCCATGAAATTGACAAAGGGATTTGGTGGTAGATGTGCCATTATGATTGGCCTAAGAATCCTGGTCGATGCGAGAAAAGGCCTACCAGGTGGAGGTGTAGACAAAGTCCTGTTAGGTGGAGATGATGATCTTTGTGGTCTTCTTCCTCTTCCTGGTGATAGTTGCAAGTGGAAAAATAGCCCCTCTTCTCAAGTATTAGACCCGGTTTGAATTATTCTCATGTGCCTGGGCAACTTGTGCTGCTACACCACTGAATTCTATCCCTTCAGAGTCGCCAGATGTGTTAGAAAAAAGAGCCTCAAAAGGCAGAATTCTACCAAGTTACACACCAAACCTGACAATATTTTAAAAAAATAGAATTTTAAAATACCTGTATTTTTGAGATTTTAGAGTTTGGATTTTGATTTGGAATGACAGTCCCGAAAATCCAAAAATGTCAGACTTCCGAAAACCTGAAATCTGAAAATCAAAAAACCATGAAATTTTGAAAGTCAAAATCTCAAAAATCTAAGAATACCCTTTTGTAGATTATCCCCCGATCTATCAACTGGTGAAATTTTGACTTGTTTTGAGCAAGTTAAGCCCTTGAAAATTGATTTCAAAGTTCAGCCTGGAAGGTGAAAAATTGAAACTGTAAAACCTATAATTTTTTAAGTCCGAATTTCTTGAAAATCCCTTCAAATCTTGGAAATGACCTCTTGGTCCCACCGGGCATGCCAAAACTATTGATGTCAAATTGCAGCACCCCTGAATGTCTACAACATGATGGGTTGAGACTCTCAGTACGATTGCATAACATGGAGCTTTTCCCAAGTGTGGGACATTGCAAAAACAGAAAAGCTCTCCGGATAAAGGCCAGTTCCTATTCCTCTGTTCAGATGCACACGTAGAAAAAGAAGAGGGTTTACAAAAAACCTAATCTAATCTTGCCAAGGAGACAGGGTAAGAAAATGCATAAAATAAAACCTAAACTACAAAGGTGATGCACCGAGGAATGAAGAACACCTGTCTTGCCAATAAACACAGACCATTAAAATGCAATGCAAGATCATACACAGATAGCCAGATTCATAGTGAAAGATCAAGGGGATGCAAATGAATACAGAGAGGGTTGAGAATCATCCACAGACATGCATTAATTTGCTCCAAAGATTGATACAACACACTGCAAAATGTCAAGAGGCAAGGTTGCATTACAGTTTCAAATGGGAGGTTTTAACTCAACAAGTTCACCTGCCAAAGAGAAGAAGGGAGGGGAAAAATAGAAATGTCCAACATTTAGAAAGAATCCTCTCCTTACAATTTATAGGAGGAAAAAGAGAGGGAGAAGAGAGGAATTCGAAATCTGCCCCAACCACCTCCATAATGCACTTAATTATCTCATTATGGTGGTCGGTGAGAACCACAGTGAACCCAAAAGTGACGAACTATATTTTGCATTTTTAAGAATTTTCTCACCCAATTAAAGATATCCATTCATAGTTAGACAGAGGACCTTGTAAGCTTTCCAAAAAGTCCAACCTTGCATGAATCCGAGCTCCCAGTCAAAAGTTATGGCCATCTGAATATCTGTGCCAGGGTCTGCTTCCTGTCAGCGCTCAAAATGTTGCGCCTCCTGAAGGTGCACCATAGGCGCATCCGTGTGTGTGTCGACATCCTCTTACATGTGCCAAGGTGTAACTTTTTCCCTGTTAACACTCATTGTCATGTGCCATTTCCATGCGCCAAGGGCGCATCCTTTACCCTGTCGACACTCATTGTCGTATGCCATTTCCGTGCGCCAAGGGCGCATCCTTTACCCTATCGACATCCAATTCTGTGTGCCAATTTCCTGCGCCAAGGGCGCATCCTTTACCCTGTCGACATCCATTTTTGTGTGCCACTTTCCTGTGCCTACGGCACATACATTTTAGTGTTAACACTAATTGTCGTGTGCCATTTCCGTGCGCCAAGGGCGCATCCTTTACCCTGTCGACACTCATTGTCGTGTGCCATTTCCATGTGCCACGGGCACATCCTTTACCATGTCGACATCCATTTCTATACGCCACTTTCCTGTGCCTAGGGTGCATACATTTTAGTGTCAACACTCATTATCGTGCGCCATTTCCGTGCACCAAGGGCACATAAATGTCAGGGATTTGAGCTTCTTTGATTTCTATATTCTTCCTCTTGTCTATATCTTTCCAGGGGGAAAGATATATACAACAATAACCAAAGCAACAAGGCAAGGACACAAACTCCAGAGTGTCAAAATCTAAGAAAAGCCAAGGTAACTGTTCTTGCCAAATCAATGCACCCTCCAAATGGCCAGGATGTGAATAGGACGTTCAGTGTGATTGGGACACATGGGATCACCTCTCAAGCTGTTGGACTTGGGCTCGAAGTGAACCTCCGGAGAAGGCTGGCTTCCTCTTCCTAAACTAAGTGTTGTACTACTCCTAGTGTAACAAAAATGATTATCTAATCCTACGCTAACATTTTCATGGGGTTTTAGGGAAAGAGATTTACATAAATGAAACTATACTAGGGATGGTGATGCACCAAATAAAGGGTGTCTTCAGATTCAGGAAGGGTTAATTTGAAGAGGGTGTGTGCACCACAGGTCAACTTCACCTACTGCAACTTAGAGAGGGTACAGGATACAATAGACTAAGAGACACGCATTCCCTTTGTTAAACTTTATCAGACCAAGAAATATACCAGTTTCCCAGTGAAGAAGGATGAACTCAAGAAGGGTGAATAGACACCACAACTCAACTGCATGTAATACTCCACCACTCGATAAGCACAGAACTCCAAGAACCTGCAATAGAAACTTAAACTTGCACAGTGTACGTGCAAGTACAAGAAAGGCACAAAGAAGCATAAAAGGATGAAAGGACCGAGATTAGTCACAAAACACACACTTTTATTGCTTCAATAACATGCACAATGCATCATACATTCAGAAGAGGCAATAGTTGCCATTACAGTCTTAAAGAGGAGGCTTGAAAGTTCTCTCAACACACAAGAACAACTTGCAGAAGAGAGAGGATTCTTGAAAAGTATACACTCGCCTGAGATATCTAACTCTCCAACTTGTCTAAACTGTTGGAACCCTTTGAAATGAGCTTCCAACTTACATTTATAGAAGAATATGTGAGAAAGAAGAGGAAATGGTCATAATTGCATTCCTAAAATGAAGGCCCATGGTGTATTTATTGCAGTTAGTTGAACTACCTGAGAAGGTTCCATCGTGGGTCATTAATTGCCTGATGACCTAGTCTTCTCAATTAATTAAAAGAATATTTAAATAAAATATTTAAATAATAATAATAAATATTATTATTAAAATATTTAAATAAAAATATTAATTTAATTAACATAATGTTGGGACCCCCCGTTGACCCGTTTGACTTGAAGAGGAGGGGGTCCATGTGGAAATAGTCTGCACAAATCTCAACTCGGTGAGCTTCGAATCCTCTAACTCGGTGTTGCAATCGATTTTGAACCCCACACTATCTCTTTCCTCGTCTTGGCAATCGAGTTCTTTTGCATTGAGTCCTTCAAATGGTGAGCTATCAAACTTGATTCTTATCGTTTTGCTAAAATGCATGTAGATCCTATGAACCTGGCCTAACGCAAATTAAGACTCACCTCACGAATGCCACTGCTACGGTCTTGCTTCAAACTCCAAATCGAGCCATTCTGAATTACCAAGCCACCTATATGCATTGTGAACATGAAGCTTTAAGCCCAAAATTGAAAGCCTCTACAAATACATTAAACTTCAACACCCACGAGCTTATTCTTTATCTCGACTTGGTACCAACGTTTCCACAATATGAAAAGTTTGACTCTAAATCATACTTAGTGGATTTGATCCATAATACATTGCTTGTACCCATAGAGGTTAAACAATTCAATGAATTTAAATTATTCCACTCTTGCATGTTGCGCCATTTAGAAATGATTTTCGAGCTATGAAAATTGTTAGGGATCACGTTACGTGGCCCTGTCAACACTCAATCAATTGATTTCTCTGTGATAGCTCTAGCTTGACAGATAGAATTATTTCTTCTTGTTTTGGACCACATATTCACATGAATTCCACGTTCAAACTCCATGAAAAAACACCACGAACTCTTCAACTGATTCGACCTGGCTTTGTTTTGCATATAAACCCGAGCACCTGGTTGGCTCAAACTCACTTGAATGTCGTGCTTAACCCAACATTTCTAAAAAGAATGGTTTTACCACAATGTTCACGGTTCTTCCTTATCATAAAACAATTGTAGTAAGAATGTTTTATCTTGGCCATAATAAGCACAATTGTTCCTTCCAAACGATGAGAAAATGCCATTATCAACAAAGACCTAATGCTGCCATGATGATGACCCAAGCTTATGCCCGTAACATTTCGATAGACACCCTTAAGACTGATTCTTGGACAAAGAGACCTTCGGTATTTTGGCAGTGCACTCGGAAATCTCAGCTCCAATCAACAATTATGCCACTATTGGGGTCTTAGTATGGAATGGGTAGCTGTGAGCTACACAATATACTCATTTTTCTAGAAACTAAAAAGATCCTTTAGCTGTGAGCTACACAATATACTCATTTTTCCAGAAACTAAAAAGATCCTTTATGTTACAATTTGCAACACGTAAAATAAGCCCTTCAAAAAATACATTGAACAACTGGGGCAGCCAAGAGGACCTTGGAAAAAATGTACAGTAACAACCATATGAATTCTTCCTTAGTCGTGGATCAAAGCTAATAGAAATAAAGTTAGATAAAATTAGCTTGAAACTGCAGTATAATCGTCCATTTGTTAAAACAAGTTTCTCTGAACCTGGTAAAGGAATACTGTTATTGTTTGATTGGACGTACATAATGGAAGGGTATAAATATTGCATACTGTCCACAGATTTTTTCAAAGAGACCATTTACACTGACAAAGATGTGGTATACAAAATGGCCGGCTTGGTATTTCAGAGTTGACCTTCACATTCAATTCGTTTCTAGGAGAAAACATGCTGAGCAATATGAATCCTTTCATTCTGCACCGTTTCAAACATTCATCTCTTGGTTCGGGCAAATTTTATGAAGCCTTGAATGGCATGACTCCAATCCATCGTACACGGCAGTGAATATTTGTTTCCTGCAGCGCTTGCTGGAAGTGTTCAAAAGACTTCAGAATAAGGATAGGCATGCATTCGACACTGAACAGATAACAATATAGTTGGACAACCTGTTTGTTTAAATGCGTTCAAAAGGCTTTTACTGTACTGTGCATGCCTGCTGACTGTGCATGGGAGCAACTGCCACTTTAATTCTCCTGGTAACTCGCACAAAGACTCGGACTGCTCTAAACTGCGTGGGGTTTTCATGACGGATTGCCATCTTAATATTTCCCTTGGCAGTTTGATCCGATTTCTCCCCAGTGCGGAGTGAACAGCATGGTTTTCCATGCCAAAATTTCCACTTAGCGGTGCTGCTCTGAATCTCCCCCACATGGAATTTCTTCCTTGGCTTGCCATCCACGAAAACCCACTTGGCATTGCTCGCCTTAATTCCCTTTCGCGGAAGTTTGGTCATGGTTTGCCAAACCAATATTTCCACGCTTGGCAGTGTTTGCCTTATTTTCCACGTCCAGGATTGGAGTGCGGGGTTTCATTATCATTTGGCCATATTTCGTTTTGGACAGATGGCCACCGATCTCCACTTTTCCACCAGCGCATGGGATCGTCATGAATCTTCTCCTACCAAGTTTTCCTTCAACAGATTTGAGGATAATATTAAACTCTCAGTGCAAACATTTCAGCTGTAGCTTGTAAGGTGTGATAATTTCAACAGAATCCTTTATGCTCACCAATCTAGTGACTCGTTGAAGATGCTCATATAATTGCAAAGCAAATTGTGCCTCATGAATATTCTGATATGAAACAGCCCCATCTCTATGAGATTCGCTTCCATGAGTTACATCGTAAAACAAGTAAGATATCGATAGAGAGTCTTTGTAATAAATTTCCTCATGTCTGCTGGTAACACTCTTACTGTCACTTAATCGATTTTCATAAAAATATCTTGAAGAAAAAACCTGAATTTGAGGATGCATTCGATGCTGAATAGATAAAAACATCGTTGGACGACTTGCTTGCTGGAAGTGCTCAAAAAGGCTTCTACTATACTGCAACATGTCAACTACCTGTGCACCAAATGCTCGGCCGAGGAAGGTTTGAACACCATTATAATTTGGAGCTCTTTTTAAAATGTCGGTTTGACTCAATTTTACATAGGTATTCCATGGTGCTTATACTATCTTCCTGGGTCGATAGAAGTCCTTGTATTATGTAATTACGAACCCGAGATTCAATGATGTTGAACCTCCCATATCTGCATAATTTCATATCATCTCGGTCAAACAAGATAATTCTCCCAAGTGGTTGGTCGAGCACTGTCTTAATGGATTAAACCTAGCATCATGTTGACTTTGACTCTCCCTGACTTGGCCTTCAGATCTTTTTGCATCGATCTCCACCGAGATCCTTGTACAGTTCCTTTCATTTGTCAATTTTCAACGAGCTATATTTTGCATTAACAAGACCATCGTCGAGCTCTTACAACTGAGAGTCTCTACTGAGATGATTTCTGAGATGACTATCAATTTGACACCACGTTCTTTAACAACTTGACCCTGAACTCTTCCTTGAATCGAGATCAACTGGGTCCCTTTCGATGCTAGGTGATCTCTTCATATGCAATTTAGGAATTATTTTTTTTAATTATTGCATCTCGATAATAACCGAAGGTGGGTTCCTGGGACTACTATTTCATCTTGAACGTGATAGGACCCCCTTGTCCAATATTGCCAGGTGTGCAAAACTGGATAACATTTCTGGCGACCTCTCGGGGATGATTGCCTGCTAAGCATGATTCCAGTAGCCTTAAGTCATCCATTGGGCATGGAGTTTGTGTTGGAATCCTGAAAGTAGTATGATTTTCTTCTACACATCCCAAAATCTCCTTGAACATTGTCGATATCCTAGGCCTCCCTGGAATGCTAAGCATGAAGTATACTGGATCTATTGAATGCTTGACATCCATGGAACACTGCAAAATTTTGAATGAAGAAGATTTTGAAACTCTTATGGAAACCTTGAACCTTTCCTCTCCTTGACACCTTCCAATGATGAAACAATGTGCAGAACAACACAAAACACAACAACAAGGAAAGCAAAACAACATCACACAACAATGTGCATAAGCACTTGGAGGAAAACACCTAATTTAACTGTACAAGGGGTGGAACGCTTCTCAAAAACAAGCTTTGAGATGTATCCCATTCACATGAATTGGCAGTTCTTCTCCATTGAGCCCAGATAGATGAAATGAATTTGCCTCTTTGCAACTTGTGATAATGTATGGCCCACTCCAGAGAGTGTCAAACTTGGCATGCTTGCTTGGTTTGGCCCTGTCTTCATCCCATTTGAGAACTAAATCTCCCTCCTGAAAATGCCTGTCAGACGCCTTCTTGTTAAAAGATTTCTTAACTTGAGCCTGATGTTGCTCCAAAGTTTTCATAGCCTTGTCTCATACTTCCTCTAACTCCATGAGTTCAGCAAACCTTACTGTCAGAGGATCACTCTCTATAACTTCAAGTTGATGAGCTAACTCCAAAGAAGGTAACTCCAATGAGAGTGGGAGTTTTTCCTCTCTTCCATATACAAGAACGAAAGGAGAATTTCCGATGGCCCTTTTAGGTGTGACCCGATCTGCCCATAAGGCAGTCTTAAGCTGTGTATGCCAAGTCCTCTTGTTAGTCTCCATTGTGCGCTTAATAATCCTTATGAGGTTTTTGTTGCTAGACTCAGCCAATCCGTTTCCTTGAGGATAGTAACTGGATGAAGTTTTGAGGTATACCCCATTTTTAACAGCCCATTTGCTCAATTTCATACCAAGAAAAGCCAGCGCATTGTCTGAAATGACTGTAAACAGAACACCGAACCTCGTCATTATACCCTCCAAAAAATCTAGAACTGCCTTTTCATTGCTCTCTTTTAATGCTACCGCCTCTGTCCATCGAGTAAAATAGTCTGTTGCAGTAAGGACCCACTTATGTCCATCACTGGATGGAGGATTAATCATTCCGATGAAGTCCAACCCCCATTGAACAAAGGGTTGATCCACTTGAATTGGATGCAATGGAAGAGCTGCCAGCTTCTGCTTACCTGTGAAAAAGGCACATTCCTTACATTTCCTTACCCAGAGATGGGCATCCTTGAATAAATTTGGCCAATAGTAGCCAGCTCACATGATCTTGGTAGCCGTTGTTCGTGTGGAATAATGTCTTCCAGATAGGCCATTATGAAATTCTTCTAGTATCTTACTGACCTGTTCTGGTCCTATGCACCGAAGGAGGACGCCGTTCAAATATTTTTGAAAGAGAACGCTATCTACCAAAATATATGGGATAGATTGAAGACGGAAAGTTTGTCTTTGGTTTTTATCCATGTTTACCGGGTATGCTCCTGAGAAGATGAAATTCTTCATTTTGGATAACCAGTCAGCTTGATCAACATCCTCATCAGTATTTTAGGAGTGTCACGTCCTCAATACTTTTTTGATTCCATGT